>JAKJJM010012546.1:0-18369 GCA_021901965.1 Pipa carvalhoi
GTTCATCATCCATTACACCCTGTCCTTTCACTTTCTGGGTTTCTACAGTTGGCCTGTTTATATTTGGGTTATTATGATAAGGCACTATGTGTGCTTTGTTTTGCACTCTTTTCTATTCTAGGTTTACAGTTACTATTCAAGTGGTGGAGATATACTTTGGACCAAAAGAACTGCAGTTGGATTTTTCTCTGGATCTTTGAACTATTTATCCTCAAAAGTGGGGTTTATTTTTGCTGATCACATTATTGTATTGTTTGTTAATTGATGTCATATTTTTGAGCGCCACCTTTTATTGAATTTTGTAATGTAGATTATGAGTCAAACCAGCTGAATAAATCATGAAGCAATAAAAAGTAAATGTGTGCAGGGTGGACGTGCCCCCCTAGGTGTAAAAACTCACCAGACCATCAGTGAGAAACAGCAGTATGTATAATCACTGGAGTAACATCTGTGATCCTGGAAACTGCGCAGGTGAAATTCAGAGTGCAGTCAAAATAAGGAAATATGATGAACCTCAATGGAATCCATTATAAAAATTGAAGCTTTAATAAATCACCACGATAAAAACATGGCCACAAACATGAATAAATAAAAAGTCCATAAAAGGTCCTGAAAGGTCTCAAATAGGCTTCTCTCAATGCGTTTCACTAACTCTTTTGTTAGCTTCCTCAGGAGCGAATCAGGTAAAAGCTTCTCAGTTCATTTGTAGAAAAGAGTTATAACTATATATATTAGTGATAGAAGATGCAAGATGGTTAAGGTGTACTATTTCGTTGTGTCCTTGCATAGAGTTTTAGCCAGTGTGCAAGGCTTAGATTTGTAAAATAAGAAAGACTGTTAACGAAGCATTGTAAACTAATATTCCTATATCCTTTTCCATGTCAGTTTTACCCAATGCTTCCCATTTAGTAAATAACCTTCACATGATTTTTCCCTTCCCATAAGCATAACCTTACATTTATCAGTGTTACACATCATTTGCCACTTCTCTGCTCCCACATTAATTTTGAAAAGCATACTGTTCTCCTTTGTGTTAATTACGTTACATAGTTTAGTATCATCTGCAAATACTGGTACCCCCCTAGTAACTGTGACCCAATCTGAATATTCACAGTTACTCACCCACTTGCACACATTTCCCCAAGTTAAAACATTTTCATTTAATGTACAAACCTTTTATCTTGCATAGTATGAAATGCTTTAAAAAAATCATATTAAATGACTTCCAGTGAATCAGTGCTGTCCATTCTAGGATTGCGTCCACATAGAATCTGATCAGATTAGTTTGATCCATAATAAACCTATGCTGATAGGAAGTTATACATTAATATCCCTCAGAATACCCTCAAACATTTTACACATAGAGGAAGTTGAATTTACTGGCCTATAGTTTTCAAGCCCATTTTTTGAATATTGCTACCATGTTTTCTATGCAACAATTCTGTGAAACAGACTCTGTTATTATAGAGTCCTTAAATATAGAAAATTATGGTCTGTCTAAGATTCTTGCTTAATTCCCTTAGAATAGTGATCGGCAAAGTTAGAGGATGAGGGAGCCATCTTGCTCCCTCCTCCACCGCCGACTGATCACTGTGAAGCCGCAAAGGGGGAGGAGCGCAAGCACCCGATCCCATGACCTGCCGATGTCCAATCAGATGAAGCGTTGTCGGTTATGGGTGGGGCTATGGATGGGCGGGGCTAGGGAGAGGCGCCACGAGACACAGCGCAATGGCTGTTGAGAAGCATGCTGCTCGTGAGCCACACATTGCCAACCGCTGCCTTAGAACATGGGGATGTATGCCATCTGGTGATTTGTCTATGCTGATCTTTCTAAGGCAACACTATATTTCATTCTAGGTTATTTAGGCACCATTTAATGGAACGTTTACTTTATCCCTCTATATTTCACTTGACATTTCATTTTCCTTTGTGAATATAGTAAAGAAAAACATGTTTAATAAATTTGCTTTCTCCTCATGAGTCTCCCACAATTACTCCATCATTACTTTTTAAAATTACAACACTGTCAATTTAAACCCTTTTACTATTTATATAATTAGTTTTGTTTTTTTTACTCTCTTTAGTAATGGGACAGTCTTCAGTTTGTCCTTTATTTGTCTTTTACATATTTTAGTTTGCATCTGTGCCACTTCTGACCTGCCGTGGTCCTGTAACAGTGAAGATCTGTGTCTACAACATTGGTCATCCTCCTCCTTGAGTTCAGTGTTCAGGGAATGTGACAAAATAGTTTAATATAAATTAATGTAGTTTTTAATGAAGGATTAAGTACTGAGACTCTGTGTTTGATCCTTTAAAAATCTACAATGAACTAGAAAGGTTGAAGCCTTTCTGCATATCCAGATTAATCAAATTTTTGTGATAAACTAACGACCTCTAGTTTTAGATTGAAAATAAAAATTATTCATATTATGGTGCCTTTCTATTTCAAATAAAGACCTTTTTATTTGTTGGAAAGTGAATTGTTTGCTGTATTAGTAATGAAGGGACAAGCAAATCAATACAGCCCAATACAAGCACTAAAAGACCTGTAACTTTTTCAGAATAAAATTAATATTTTTCCACAATGCTAATATATGTAAATTGCATTCATTTCTCCTATTTAGATTGTTAAATACATGTGTTCACTATTAAGCTGCGATATTTTTAAGGACATGATCAAAGCAATTTTTTTGTAAATGACATTATTATTATTATTCCTTCTATAGCACCTACACCTTCTGTTGCACTGTACATAGCAAAGGATTCATGCAAGATATTATATTACATACTTTACAGATTTAGCCACAACATACTATAAATAAACAAAATAAAATACAATACACAGTTTAGAGATAACAGTTGTACTGTATTTGAACTGTAAGGAATAAAACCATTTATGTTTATTTAAATTAAAAAAAAATTCAATAAAAGACACAAATTACTAACCAACCAGCAGTACAATCATGAGCTTGCAAAACAGGAAGTAGGGATTGCAATATAGAATCTCAGGGTAGCTATAACTTTACATTAACATGAGATGTAGAATCACAACAGCAAACAGAAATACATGGACATAAAAGTCCACCCATCTACAGATTATAACTCTGCATACATTGTAATGGTGTTACAATCATCTGACAATAATCCCCACCTTCCAAATTTTCCAATTTATGTAAGCTTGTCTCTCCTTTTTTTTTGTAAATTGATATGATGAGTTTTACCTACTCACTTTTGGGTATTGGTTGGCATTTGTGATTTTCAGATGCATCTAGGCCTAGAGAAATGTATATACCCAAAATACAAAATAGCAGTAACATTGTATCTATATGGTATAAGAGTATTTTAGTCTAAAAATTAGATAGCATTGGACACTCCCACAGATGATGCAGAAAAGTGACAAGAACATTTACACTAAAAAAATAATAATATAGTTAAGGTGAGATTAAATAAGCTCAACAAACAATATTTGCCTTTGAAAGTCTTTATTTAGCACATGGGGATACTTCAGTTCTACAGTCATCCCAAACTTCTTCATCCAACTCACCTATACTAATTAGTTTCTATCTAGTATTAATTCTCTTAAGAGAAGCTTTCAGTAAATGTAACAAACAGAAATAGTGCATCTTTTGGTGGGTAATTTAACCAGAGCTGAAAGATCATTCATTTCAAACTGAGTGGGGGACGTTGCTGTTTGCACTTGGAGTACATGTTTGAGCTACAAATATCTGTATTCTTGCAAATGCGAGAGTTGGTAAGAAGTCCCTGTGTTTTGGTTTATTACTGGTTCTGCTGAAATGCATGAATCTAGACTGCAATGTGACAGCTCTCCCAACAATCAAATCAACCTAATTTATAAAACATGGAGGATTAAGCATTACACAATAAATGGGTTTCTGGTTCTCAATCTGTTATTTTACATAGGGCTTTAGTAGTCTTCAATAACATGTGGCCCAAGAATAGAATGAGATTACAGGGTTTCCTTCTACTACATTATAAGGCCAAAAAAATATAAATAGATATATGAAACAGCCAGGTCCCACATATCCTCAGGGGGGATTTATTTATTTATTACTTAATTGCACTCACACTTTAATATTTCACCATATAAAAAATTGAAGGATTTACTCTGTCTTCCAGTAAAAGGTCTTATGAATCCAAATGGGTGAATTATTAAGAATATAGATTCATCTAAAAGGCAGAATACTCCATAATGTGGATTGACATAATCTAGTTACAGAAGAATATTGTAGTCCATATTTGACTGTAGGGGCAAAATTTATTAAGCCCGAAAAGACTCGATTAGAGCCTTTTCGGGCTTAATTTGGCAAGATTTTGGAAATCGGTGTTTTTCGATTTCCAGATTATGGAAATTGAAAAACACCGATTTCCCTAATCTGTAAAACAAGATTCCCGTGTTAGGTGATCCTCCCGCAAGAATGTCGGAAAGACTGGTAGCGGTCTTTCCGACTTTCATAACTCTCGCCCTAGGAATGATGGTAGCTTCCAAATACTTGAAATATGTGCATATTCAAAAGGGAACATCAACTGTATCTCTTGTACATAGGGAGCATAGGTAATACTACAGAGCTCTAAGCAGACCTATGCCTCAGACCATAGTGTGTGTGTCAGAGAGAGGGAGGGAAGTGTTTACAATAACAAAATGGATGCCCTATACTGATTCCTTGTACTGAGAAAAGAAGTCCAGTGGCAGATAATTTCAGATGCATGTTCCTGTTGCTAGTGGAGATTTTACATTCTACATCATTTCAAATTTTCAGAAGTCTAAAAAAGAGAAAATGGAGCGCAGAAAAAGCACTGATAGTGCTTATATCAAAGGATAATACCAAATAGGATCTCAGAAATGGAACCCAGATTAGGTATGATAGCACAGGGTGTAAAATGATAACACCACATAAGAATAGTGCTAGCAATAAATGATGTCCCCCAGTGCTGGGGAGGCTCACCAGATCTTTAAGAATCAAACGCTTTAAAACCAATAATATTTAACCAGGTTGAATAACAATTTACTGGAAATAGAAGGGTGATAAACAATGGCAGACAAAAAGTAAAATGTAATTATAAAGGACAGGAGGATGCAATGAATGCAGGTTGAAAAACTAAAAATTATTAAAAATGCACTGCCAATGCTTTAAAGCAAGTGAAGTTGGTATGTTGTGTTAACTCAAAAGTAATGTAAAATATAACATCCCAGGCAGAAAAAAATGTCATAATGTTAAAGGTACTCGAACCAAAAAGGGAACATGAAAACTGGCTTTGACATGTGAAAATAAAAGAAAACATACAGTAAATCTACCCCAAACCAATTTCCATAATTAGAAGGATGATATAATACAGGATTCCAGAGGATAACTAAAATTAAACTTCTGATATTTGAAGCTCATCAGTATCATTCATCAAAGCCATAAACACTAACATCTACAAGGACTGAGGGGGTTATTGGCTGAAGTGCAAATTCGCCTGTCAAAGTGAATTCGCATCACTTTACGTGGCTTTCCATAGTAAAGTCGTGACCGCAACAATTCTCACCATTGTAAAGTCGAGACCACGTCAGTAGCAGTCCCATAGTAAACCAGCGACCGTGTGAATAGCAGTCTATTGTGTAGTGTGTGACCGTTGTTAGCTGGCGAATTTGCCACATCACAGAATATGGGGAAGTGGCAAATTCACACCTATTTGCACTTAAGTCAATAACCCATTCTGTTTCTTGAAAGCTCTTTAAAAACAAAATAAAAATGTACTTCTTAAAAACAAAATGAGAAAGCATAAAAAATACAGATATAGTTTTCAAAGCTGGACTGACACATATTTCTAACATGTAAATAATCACACAATTGTTAAAATCCTATTCTTTCAAATTAATGATCATGTCAAATGTCTCCAATGCATTATATTAAATGGTTATGTACTTCCTGTATGTATCAGCCTGTAAATACAGTCAACTACAGTATTCATGCCAGCAGGCGTACCAGTGATTACCAACAGCCTGTCCCTTTAATCCTTTTGTTTTAAATAACTAATGAGAAGCATTTAAACTCATTACTCTTCCTGCAGGGGCCTGCAGGTCGGCTAATCTTATTATTTATGAAGTGATGTGCTCTGTGATAGTACTTAGTGCATGTTAACAGATGCTATTATCTCAGACTGAATCAGGAGTGCTGGAGATATATGAGAATGTTATACTGGGATTCTGCGGCAAGCACGTTATGTACGACAAACTGAGTATACAGGACCAGGAGGCGACTATAAAGCATTCAGCGACACAAGCTCAGGAGGTGCCAAATGTCATGTTACAAGTCCATTTAGAAATCCCAGGGGAAAGACACCATTAAGAAGGATACATTTTTTACATTGATTTAAAAAGCTGAAACTATCACTTTATTTCTTGTGTTTTCTTTTCAGGCTTTACAGATCATAATTCTACTACAGATATTATTTTCAGATTGCTGTAGTAACTGTTTGAATAGAAGTTCCCATTTGAGGTTCTGTACAATGCATTTATTGTAAAAACATATAGGTATAGCAAAGCTGATAGTTCCGCAGACAGCTTGTTATGTGTGTATTGCACAATGGGCAAGCTGTTGTATCAAATATCTGTCATTGTGCCCACTTGCATGGCATTCGGTTTGGACATTTTCTATGATAACTGGGTCAATAAAATCACAGATAAATACTTTATATTTTCTCCTGTGGGCTTCTATCAAGCAGTTCCTTTGTTTTTCTGTGTAAATACTGTGATTACCACAACTGTTTTTTGATTGTTGCAGGGCATGAATACATTAGATACTGAAGCCACTTTGCACAGCAATGCTTTTAACACTGGTGAACTGTGTGTTTGGGGAATCTCTGTTAGAGTTTATTTGTATATTTAGTTTGCATTACAGATAATGATGGGTGGAATGATTTTAAAATGTATAAAATTTGCTAAACTATAATGTCTTTTTATTTGTAAATACAAATCTGAGAAAGTACTCTTTGAAAAAAAATGTAAAACAACCTTTTTTGTGCAATCCTAAATTTTGGCATTTTCAAATCTTAGAGCAGAAAAAAACATAAGTGAACTAAGCTGATCTGTTATCACAACCAGTGACCTTTAAATGCCCTTTAAAGTTCTCAGCTGCTTTAATGGAATCCAATCTGCATACCCTGCCTTGTCCAGAAAGCAGAGCTGTACAGAAGCTTTGCTTTCCAGGTACCTGAAGCAAACACTATGCAACCAACACTTGCACTGTTGCACAGCCCTTTCCCACCCTTTAAGAGTGTTTATCAACAAGCATTTTTACTTTCAAACTAGCCACCACTTATAGTTAGCAGAACTGTTCCCCTTTAGGGAATTACTTGGTAGAAAAGATACCAAAAGCACTGTGGAAATAAATAGAATGGACCTCTGTCTAGTCTGCAAGGTATTTGCATATATAAAAGAAGGGACCTAAAGAGAGGACAGTATATCTTCTATTAACAGCAATAAGACAAATGTAAATGCACTATAAACAAAATGTCTTGCTTAAAATAATTCCTTTATGCTGTGGAGATTTATCTAAATATTTGGCAGTTACTATAGTAACATAAACATACATACTTATTTACATATTTCAAGAAATCAACAAAATAGGCTCAGTTAGCTTTATTAAAGGACAATTAACACCAAAAATATAAAAATTCCTATTGGATGAGCACAGGGCCGTTCCTAGGGGCAGGCAGTGCGGGCAGCCGCTCGGGGCGCCGAGGCGATAGGGGCGCCGAGCAGGGGGGGAGAGGGGGCGCTCTCACCTCCGACCGCCAGCACCTCCCCCCCCCCGCACAAATCTTCACTGCGGGCGAGGGGCGCAAGTTTAAGCTCTCGCCCGGAGTGAAATTTATTCTAGGAACGGCCCTGGATGAGCACAGCAGTTATTCACATACAGCAAGTGTTATCTTTGATTCATGAATTTTATTGTTATCTGTCTGTTTTTATCTTTACTGATACCAGCCACTTGTAAAACAGACCTCACCCAATCCTGCTGTTTTCTGTGGTACTTTAGATAATACAATTTTCAGAAAATACACTAAAGCCCTATTTTTTAATCTATATATCTAAATATCATAATTTCTTGACACAATTTACAATTTTCAAAAGTACAGACTGAATATATAGCAACTATAAATGCATTTGAGGCATCTTCATTGTTTGATGTCCTTTTCATTTTACACAAACATATATAACATTTATTATGTATGGTTCCTCCTCCCTAGAGAGTTATTCCTGCTTGTAAACATACCATCTACCCTATCCACTCTAGTCAGGTCTCTATCCCTTTGCAGTGTTTCTTTTTCAGGGTTGCTTCAGATTTTGCTTTCCAAATCTTTCTAGAGAGTTTCCCACACAGCTTCTACCACAGCTTTCTCTGCTTCATACACGTATATCTAAAACTCTTAGTGTGAGATTTAACAGATTTAAAGGAGGTGTGGCTATACAACTCAGCAATGAGAACCTTTTAAGTTGAAAATCTTCCCTTTTTAAAAGTTTAACTAGACTTTCAACCAAACTGCATTACTTTTTCATAACAAAATATGCCTTCTTTCTTTACAATCTAATTTTTTTAATGATTTAATCCCTCAAATACAGTGGCACTAACATTTACAAGTAACTTCCTATAGTAATTTATAGCCTTATATATGGCTAGTTCTGACATCAGAACTAGCTGTTAATAATTAAAAGCAATATCACCTTACTTTCCTGTTATAAACCATAGTTATGTAACATGCTGATGCCTTATCTTCTCCAAGAGTTACTTATGCTAACTGTCTTTGCATCTCTCCAAATGCCACTGTACCCAACCATTGAGTAAATACCTGATAGAGCAGTGGTGGTGAACCTTTTTGGAGCCGAGTACCAAAAAGTGACGTCACTCACCAGTGCCTTCCCCCGAAGTGCAGGTGTTGATGAGTGACGTCATCATGCCTGTGTCGGGAAGAGCTCTGCCATGGCTATCCTATGGACTAGCAAGCGCTCCTTCAGTGTAGGCCACAAATTCAACCTGAAAGCTGTCAGGTCGGGTCCTTGGCCTACAATGAAGGAGCGCTCGCTTGCTGGGGGGATCGAGAATTAGCAGCAGTGGCGACGGCGCACGTGCCCTCTCCATGCAGTTTTTGAGACATTGTAACAATGCATCACATTATTTATTTTGTGGAACAAATAAACACTAACTGGCTTCTTCCTGACACTGATAACCCATGTGAGTGACATGACATGGCTTAGAGCTAAAACTATAAAAGTAATGAGAAAAGCTGTTTTAGCAATTATGCTTATTCAATGGGTTTCAAGGTGTAAATTTATTATAGCCTGTTTTCTGAAACAACAATGTTTATTACAAAGGATAATGTAGTTCCTTCTGTACTTAATAAATATTTTATCAGCTTCACGTTCCATGCCCTGTGTCTATATCATTTTAAATTACAGAATGGGGTACATTATCCACTGTATAATACCCTGTATAATTAAGTAAGTACATCAATACATAAAAACTTCAGTACAGAATGCATGCACTGGTGAAAATCAAGGTTTGTACAAAGCCATTCTTAACAACTCTTTTTTTTTTAGGTGTAGAAGCAAGTTGGCAAAATCTCTACCTCCAGATCAGGCTCCACTTTGCCACCCATACTGGGAAGATGAGGACCTGTCTATGCCATTACCATTTGACCTGTGCAATATTATATCTAAGTTGGAAAACCTGGTTGGAAAATAGAATGGAATGTTTGTTCTAATGCACATATTGTAAATTTACATCAGCATTGTTGCTAAAGTTGTATGTTATTTACAATGTTATTTACATTAAAAAGATATTCTCACCAAGAAAGAAGTGTCTTAACATGGATTAGCGGTGCCAAAAAATATCTCTTTAGAAAGTTATGAACATTTTTGTGCTTAATGGATCAGATAAGTCATAAACAAAGTTTGTCACTGTTTAGCAAATAATTTTTGCGATAAATAATATTGACTTATTTGCAGTGATTATTTATTTACAGCCACTCTTCTCTTACCTAATTTCTCTTCATCTGATTAATATGAAACTTGAAGCCAGGTAATTGACAAGATAGAAACTTCTAAAAACATGCAGGAAGAATCTAATAGCCTCCATCTTTCTCAAACCTCTAAATTAAATTCCTGACCAGTAATTTCAAAATGAACTGCTGCAGATAGAGTGGGATTCTGTAAGAAACTGTATGATCTATAATCAGAGAGAGTGGAAAATAATGATAACGTATATTGAAAAAGGTTTCTGAATCAGAACGTGATTAAAGTTTGCTGCTGCAATGCTGAATACTTCTAGTTTTACTCCGAACTAGGGGAGTCATACTCAGTGAAGTTGTGCAACATGTCATCAATATCAAGTAACCTACAAAGAGTACATTTTCAGTGGCTCTAATTATGAGTGTATGGTGCACATTTTAATAGCATATTCAAATGCAAATAATTGGGTTGAACTCTAAAAAACACATGCATTTCATGGGTTAATATTTTTAAACCTATGCTTTCTATAAGATGTGCTGTGTAATGCTGTGTGGTAGTCTTATTTTAAGTTTTATTTCATATGCATCCCTTATAAAAGATTGCTATCATCAACTATAGATAGCATGCATGGGGAAAGTTAAAGGGACATTAAACCCTGGACAAAAAGACTTCAGTTTTTTGTATGGCTAACTGTGCATGTTTAAATGAACGCAACACTGCACTGCTGTGAAGTATGGTTCTTAAAATAAACACAGCAGAGCACCTCTCCTCCTCTTACCTAGAAGATTTTCTTTTCTCATTATGATTTTTGTTTCTCCTACCTATGGTTTTAGTCTTGTAATATCAATTTTATATCCCTTTTAATGAGCCAGGGAAGTTTAAAAGAAAGTTTCTTTAACTCATCTGCTTGGAATTATCCAAGTCATGCTATAAGCAGTGGAGCTGCTTATAAAAAAAAAAAAATCAGTATGAATATAGATATACAAATATGTACATAAAAAAATTTAGTTTCAGCTTGGCTGATTTTAGATTATGCCTTTATTGTTCCTTTAAATAACTAAAGTTGTAAGTGCTGATGGATAGCTGGCACTGGTTCAATGCAGCAGAACTAAAAACCATGGATTTGGGCTAAAGCAATATTAATAATCCCTACTGCATTGGCCTAGAGATAGATAATACACTCTGTACATGAGAGTTGTCAGCTCTTACTAACTATGAACAATAATATATATTGATAAACCAGTTACGCATTCCTGCAGGCTCTGCACCAATCATCCACAGGTGCACCGAATATTCTAATCAGCACAGCTGATAACAAACTGTGAAGGGGAAGTGTCAAAGTAATTCCTTATAAAGTTTTTTCCTAAAATGCATTTAAAATTTACAAACTATTTCAGTTAACACATATAACACAGCATAAGCATATATTTTATACATAAATTAGTGTCCATTTAAAATATCCATATATTTATATTCATGAGTTGGCTACTTAAGTCACTGCAGACAAGTAAGATACAAAGGAGTCTGGGTAAATAAGATGGGCAGTACTACTTAGTTAAACTCACTTGGCATTGGTTAAAGCTTTGGGAAAGTAATTTACCTCATATGAATTAAGTACTCTACAGATGGTTGAGCAGACTTACAAATTCCTATCTGTACATTCTTACATACATGTTATTATCATATTCATATTATTTCCATCCAAAAAAAATGCAATAAAAAAAAATAAAACTAACAAGCTTTTATGTATTTTTTGTGGTTTTTAAGTGCCTCATAGCTTACTCAATATCAATTTACAAACATTCCACTTTGTTGTTGTTTGAGATAACTCTGTATCAGTCCATCCTCTTTAAAGCTTCCGCAGACTGATTACATTTAGCAGAATTCATTGTTTTTCTACATTCCTTCCAGGCCTCATTGCTATTGACTAAATTCTACTTTAGCCAGATAATTAGATATTTTTATGTTGCTTTTTGAACATACCACATCCAATAATAGCTACATTCTGACTGTATCTTCTATCAGACTGTTTCCTATAAAACAATTGTTTTTTTGTTTTTTTTTATAAATGGAGCTATAGTTTAATAATATGGGGATTTATTCATAAAGTTAAACTTTATGTACACGTTTATTTTCCCATCTTCAGTTTTCATGTTGATTTGGTTTGTTTTAATATTATTCCAATTTTTTCTTCTTCAATTGACCATTCAGGGGCTTTAATTTTGGGTGTGTATTCAATTCTTGAGCCAAGAGAGAATATTCTTTTAGCACTATTTAAAAACAGCTCAGAATAACCTTCATTTCATGGACTGAAGTCTCTGTCCTGTGTCCTTTCCACAGTGATGCTTTGGTAGGTAAGATCAGAGACAAATATGGTGTTTGTCCAGTTTCAGAATCAGAAAACAAGCGTTTACTAACCAGTACATAATGAGTTTAGGGGAAGTTACAAATTGAATGCACCTTTTTTTGGAATTATATTTGTATCTGCTTTAAACAAAACTAGAACTAGTAAATAAAAAGTAAGTTTAGTTAGACTTGTTTTTGACACCCCAGTGATCTGTATTGAGACAATGTATTTTAAATCAAAATAGCAGCCAAAATACCCTTTAGTAAATTTACTTTTGCATTATGTCTCCTAAGAAATGGTCCTTCATTTACTTAAGCAGAAGATCTTTTTAAAGTAGTCTTCATTTTCTCACAGGTTTTCCACTACCTTTACCTGCTGATATTCATTGGTAGTCTGGTCCCCTTATTTTTTTGTTTAACATAGCAAAGAAGACAGGGATGTCCAGAGGTTGTAGAATCATTAAGCTTTCATAGGCTATTTCAGTAACCAGTACTAATTTGTATGTCACACTTGTTTTATTCTCATTTGGTACAACACAGAGTTATCAGGTATGTATAACTTTTAATAATTATTACAGATGGTTTTTGGAATATTTTACATTAATTCATTAGTATTCTTTTCTAACATGGATGTCCAGTTTGAAAGATATATGATTTTCTTTTCAGAAGTGATATCAAGTAGCAGCATTTTTCTCCATGATTTTTAATTTGTACATCACTGGTTATCCTCTTACAGAAAAAAAGCCTGCTTCTTCCCAGACTCGCATTGTACTTATTACTATAATACTAGGGAGGCAAGAAGAACTTCAAAAATCATCTTGGTATAAAGGGTTTTGAAATATTCCCTTTAGCATCTTACTCTACATGGTGGCAGATAGGTTGCTATGCAAAGGAAAATCTGTTTTTACACAGTTTTCTTTAGGGAATCCTTCTAGCCTGTGTTTTATCCTGTTATGATCTAGTCCTGTACAAACCTTCTTTCAGAGAGATAAGTCTTTGGTTTTTAAGCAGATATTATACTTGTGCCCATTAAAAGGTACATTTTTTTTAATGGAACTAATTGGAGCAGAAAATATAGCAAAAAAAAAAAATAACATTCTTGTACAACTTAAAAATTCTTTAAAGAAAAGCTGATAATCATAATAAAAAACATTAAAAGAACAATTGTTTGCAAAATGATCGGTTAATAAAGATGAATAACTTTTTTTGTAAATAGTGTTAGCAGAATAAATAATGAAATATGATCTGAAAGGCATGTTGTACCTGACAATATTTATTTCCTGTCAGCAGCTCTGTGGAGGGGAGTGGTCCACTGTAAGTCCTTTAGCCAATCAGAGGATTTTACTATGGAACATGCAGGCTAGCACATTGTACCTACTTCTCTGCCATCCTAAGCTTTATACCACTGCAGTTTTTTAAATGTGCCCCTTGTGGGATTCCATCATGTGATGGCAGTTTTACATTAGCTGACATTAACCAGGAAGTAAATGGGTTCTGACTTTAGAGGCTGATTTTTAGCTGTTTAGCATTAGGTAGAAATGGTGCTTGACTTTAATAACTTTTAATATGATTATTTCCCTAAGGACTGAACTGTTGCTTTCGTATTTAACAGTAGTAGTTTATTTCAGAATAACATTTTAAAAAATTCATATACCGTTGTGTTTTTGTGGAATCGACAAAGAATAAACTTTTCATTTTTCTCATCACCTTAAAAAGCCTCTTTAGCAGTATAGTCATCCTCTTTTGTAATATTTATTTACATGCCCAATGCTCCATAGAACATGGTCAGTGAGCGAACTTGTCCTGTTCTGCCTTGCTTTTGTGTAAGGTGCCTGCACAAGCAGAGGGTAAACTCATTTAATATAGTGAAGCAATGAGTAGGACATTAGATCTTCTCCTTTCTTTCTTTCTGCATAACATAATTGCAGCTCTGGGCTCTCTATTCAAATTTAACAGGGCTTTTGTAGTCTAGTTTGCCTTTAAATTATGAGAAAAAATAAGAAGAGTGTTTCTCAGAAGTGGATATCCTGGTTAACAAGTGATATCATGTCATTGGCTTTAGGGAGATATTGCACAGGACAGTAGGATATGCTGCCAGAAGGGCCAATCTTACCTCTTTGTCTGTTTTGTTAAGATAGGGTCATATTGTTATCATGCAGTCATGTTTATTTTAACAACTTTCCCCACTTCTTCTTCCACTCCTAAAGGAGCTATAATTTCTGTTTCTTGCAAGGCAATGCCCATAATAAAATTGAGTATACACTACTGTTATAAAACTACAAAAATTGTGGAGCACACTAAGGGCAATTAGATTGTACTGGAAAAACAAACATATAAAATATGATCAGTGCACATCTCCTGACCCTGTGTACCTTCAAAATTAATACACTGTTTCAAGTGCATACATTTAAACTGGGAGATAATCGGTCTTCTGACATGACAACAATGCTTCTGCCAGGAGACAAACATATATTATAGTGATATTTTATCATCATAAAAATGAAAACCCTCCAACCAACACCACAGTACCAAGGTATATGATGGGTTATGTTACTTTGTCACATTATTCAGAGTCTGGTGCCCTATTGCTTAGTTGTATTTTCATTAAGAAGTGTCTCCTAAGAAGTCTATTGATAACAGAAGGGTTGCTCTATAGGAAGGTGCATTCCACAACCAAACTTTTAATATGGAGGTCTTACACCTTTAAGAATCAGTTGCTTTGGGACTCCTTCTCCCATGTTAAAGGCCACAGCCAGGGGATGGTTTGATACTAATTTAATTGTTGGGAGACCATTCCCAATGAAAATGGAACCCAGCAAGGGGTTGCATGCTTAGAATAAATAACAAGAGGGAATCATCCAACCACATATGGGAACCTTTTCACTTTTAATTGATTGCTCTGCTTTGGTTCATCTTCCCCATATACAAGGTTAAAGCTTTAAACATGTCACTAATCTGACCTAAAAATGGCATTAAAACTAACTCTAAGACAGTTTGCAGTTATTTTTTTATCTATGTGGGTTTTGAAAAGATATTACTTTGTTTTGGCTCATCTTTTTGGTAAATGATTTAAAAATATGAAATAAGAACCAATTCCAGTGCCACTATCTACAACCTGTTAAAAATTAATTTCATGGTGAACAACCCTTTTGTAATGAATGTACTTCCACAAAATAATGAAAACACAGGGGTCCAGGGAATGTGAACTGATCACTTACTTTTGGCTAGTTGTTATATCATTGTTAGTGCATTTTCGTTCATAAATTTAGCACTACATCCATGTCGTTAAGTTCATACAAAACTTTTGACAGTTCAACTGAAATGGGTTTTTTTAGCCTTGAAATGCAACAGACAGAAAAAAGTTTGTGGGGTTATTGACTAAAGTCCAAATTGTCACGTAAAGGTGTGAATTCACCACTTCCCCATATTCGGGTAGTCAGCAAACTCTGCGATGTGGCAAATTGGCCAGCTAACGATGGAATAGACAGCTACTGACGCAGTCGTGACTTTACTATTGGAATATTTTTGTGGTCATGGACTTGCTATGGGAATCTGCTGTTTAGTCAATAAGGAATAGATAATTAGAGCGTAGCCACACGAAGTGATGAAAATTCTCTTTGACAGTCGAATTCTCTCAATGACACCTGTATCTGGTATATAGGATGAATTGCTTTCATTAATGTGTTTTAAATATTAAATAAAATCAACCAAATTATTGTATCTTAAAAGTGATGATGAAAATTGTACAGTTCATTTCACCACTCTAAAGATCAGAAAGTTATGTATTATTGAGTTTTATACATTTGCCAGTGTCATCACATACTCACATACTTGAGTTTTGTCTGAAGTTCTAGGACCTGCGTGAACATTTTGTTCACAACCAGCTGCTAAAAAATAAACAGGTTATTCACTTGAGGTAGAAGTGAACGCCATCGACTAGTGTGTGTAGTGCGGCATAGTCAGTCAAACAGCATCAGACAATATGGGCCTGATTGACTAAAGGGTGAATGCACCTGTTGAATTCACCCCTCTACAGTTAGAGTCACATTGTCAAAATAGTCTCAAATTCACTTCTCATTACTGACTAAGTGGCGAATAGTTTTGCCAACCAAGCGGACAGCAGTGATCACTGTTGGATGTGTAGCATAATTAGTCTATTAGAAGTAGAATGCAGAGCCCTGCCATTCGTCCCCCAATTTGCCAGTCTGATGTGGCAATAGTAGAAGTACCTATGCACGCGAACACAAAGAAATGTGAAGTGCTCCATAAGATCATTGACTATTGTAGTCACCCGCAATGGTTGCGTATTCGCCATATTGGAGTTTGCTCAATAAGCGAACATGGGGAAGTAGTGAATAGATGGAAATTCAGAGCTTTACGCGACTATTCGTCCTTTAGTCAATAAGGCCCACAGTGATGCAAGTTAAACCAAGTGAAGTGAAGTGATGTCATCTTCCCAGGAGTCCCATAATTGTCATGATTCTGTTTAAAAGAGAAAATGTCACTCTGTTTCCTTCTTATAGTAATGTCAACATACTATTAATTGGCAGAATTGATTCTCACAAAGGAAAATGTAATCAGTTTGAAACATTTTGGTCATTACTATTATTACCATATTGTAGACACCTACATTATAACAAGTGATTTTTACATCCCTTTCAAGTATCACATTATTCCTTGTTCATGTTGTTACTTGTTTGCTATATTTTCCATGAATTTAAAATAAGTTGCTTTATGCAAAAAGGAAGCCCCCAACTTCACCGCTTTGATCTGGCAAAGTCAAATCAGCAAATTAGACACAGTATGACTTGACTAATTTTCACTCTGACACTTGATAAATACTGTAGCAGAGTAGCTGATGCATTCATATGCAAGTGATGCAAAGATCTCCATAACTTTGTGTCCATCACAACATGTGGAGTTGGTCATGTATTCACCACATTACAGAGAACAGTAGTGTTTGATAAGTAAGCAGAGTTAGGGAAGTCACAAATGGATAATTTACAGGACTGTTTGGACTTTGCTAAAAAATCCACACAATGCAAAAGTCATTGGAAAGTTATAACATAAATAGGTTGCAATGAAGTATTAGCCACCAAGAACAAACAATATTCTTGGTTAGAAGAACTGGATTTTGCAGAAACCATTACTTGGTGGCTAATAACTGACCACTGAATTTTCTGCAATTATTTTAAATAAAGGGGAAATTTATACAAGAGCAAAAAGTCTGCTATTTTTTTTTCAAACTTGTGTTGCCCTAAATTTTCTTTTTGATTTTAACTATTTCTAAAAAAAAAAAATATCTGAAAATAAGTTTTGGATTGCAAAGAAACCCTGTTGCCTTGTAACAATACCAAGCTTCAATTCAATTTCAATGCTTACTTACAAGTTTTGATTTTCACCTTACCACTGTAGGAAATCACTTTTATGCCAGGTCAGGAATTTTTAGTGAAATGTCATTTTAAAATGAGGCTATTAAATATTGGCAATTCAAAAATGAAAAGTTGCAGTGGAAACAACAGGTCGTTGCTGAAAATGTAAGAATGCAAGGTTTTTTTAAATAAGCAAAGTATGTGCTTACAGTGTTCATGAGCCTAGCACTCAATGTTTCCTTGCCAATTCATCAGAATTGCTTTATTTACTGTAGTGAATGTACTCCTCTAGTGGAAAAAGATATATATTATGATGTGTAACCTTTTTTATTGCTGTTTCTTGTAAATATATATTACACCAAGCATGGTATAAACGACAGAGCTTCTCTTTACAATTAATAGTATATAAATACAACAGAATATCTTACATATTATTACTGCCAGTAACAGTTTCATTTCATGTAGTCAGCACTCTGCATTACCTACTTCACATTGAGATACTACTGTATATTCTAGGCCAGTGGTCGGCGAGCCGCATGTGGCTCTTCAGACGCCGCTCTGCGGCTCGCGGTGCACTGTCTAGTCCCGCCCCTAACTCCACCCCCGACATCAGCAGGTCATGGTATCGGGTGTGTTCGCTCC
>JAKJJM010012565.1:0-10083 GCA_021901965.1 Pipa carvalhoi
GGCGGACGTGTGGGGGGGGTGGGTGCTAGTGGAGGTTGGTGCTGCTGCCCTTCTCCCCGCTCGGCGCTCCCCTCCAACAGCCCTCGGGACAGAATGCCGCCCCCACCACAATGTGCCGCCCAGGGCGGACTGCCCCCTCCGCCCCCCTCACGCTACACCACTGATTAAAGCGCAATCCCCATTACTTGTTTACCAGTAACCTTACTTGCACTGGTGTTGTAACGCACAGCAACCAATCAGTGCAAATTTGCTCCTGTGTTTATGACAGACTCTTTAGACTGGTGCTTCAGAACATTTTCTGCCCCTGTCATGGCTGCCTAATCAATGTGCGCATCTCCCAACTGTGCCACTATACAAGGTTTTTTGTAAATAAATGCTCATAAAGACAAGTATGTACACATTGAAAAGGCGTAGTCATCCTAACAGATCCCAAGCTTCACTAGTTCAAATAATTTCCTTCAGGTCAGGACTTGAGAGGGACTTTGTTGTAAAAGTACTAGGATGAAAATCTAAGACTGGGGTTTACGTTACTTCTGAAGCAGTTTAGAGTAATGGTGAAATGATGTGGAATATTAGGAAACCATTGTACTGTAAAAACAAAGATTAATAAAAATGAAAACGTGTGTTGTTTTTGTATAGGAGCCTGCAGAAATGTAACCTATGTTGCCAGGAATGTGAACCTAAGGCAACTCCAATAGATGTAATTAAGATGTGATCTTTTATTATAGCAGTGAGGGAGCAAGGATGGGAGACACAGGCCAAAGTTTATGCCAGAGCTGATGATATGAAATATACCCCATTGGCTTGTCACACAAATATCTTACATTATTGTAGCAAAACAGTGATGCATAATTGTTCTTTGGATATAGCACCCTCGTAGGAAACAGATGTCTGGTAAAATATCTGGTTATTAAATATAAAGTCCAGATACAAAATATGTTGTCTTCTAATTTAAGGGGACAGCAACTCGAAAAACTTAAACTGCCACATTCATAGTTGGGTATATATTCAATCTGTGCTCAGAAAAAAAATCTAAATTTTAACATTAAAATTGGGGTTTCTAGGGCAACTCATAATTATATATTTTTATAAAATATCATCTAAAGCTCTGCAGAAAACAATAGGACTGGGTGGGGTTTGTTTAACCAACAAATACAACATGGATGCTAGCAGTAAAGATAAGAACAATCAGTCTGAATAGTCGCGTAAAGCTCTGAATTTACATCTATTCGCCACATCCCCTTGTTTGCTTATTGACTAAACTATGCTAAGTGGTGAATACATAACCAATTCAGGCATCTACAATAGTTGCTATCTTACAGAGCTCTTTGCATCACTTTGCATCACTTCTACTATTAACTAAGCTGCAAAGTTTGGCAAAGGTGCAAATGCAAATAGGTGTACTGCTCCGAATTCACCTGTTTGACTTCACAGTTTCAAAGTGGCGAATTGTGGGGTTGATGGCAGGACACCAGTGTTGCGTAAGGTAACTACTCATTCAAAAGTGACAATGGCGACTGCGACTAAGTGACAAAATGACCTAAGGACAAGGTGATATAGAAATAGATAGAATATTCACAGAATACAATTAGTGGGATATGGTGAGACTGATGTCACTGCCCTTCACTTGTCGAATTCACCTCACTCCACATGACTTCTCATCCTACTTCTATTCACCTGACTATGCCGCACAAAGAACTTGACAGCAATTGCAGCTGTCTGCTTGTTGGACAAGTGTATTTTCCACTTAGTCAAACGTGAGAAGTGAATTTGCATTTATTTTGGTGATGCGACTCAAATTGCAGCGAGGTGAATTCACCCTTTTGACAATGAGGCCCTCTATCTTGATTTATGATTCTATTATTATTCTTTTTTCATTATTATCTTTCTCTTCAGGACCTCTACTATTGCTTTACTTCAAAGATATTCCTCAAATGCATTTATAGGTACTATAAATTCAATATGCACTTCCAAAAATTCTAAATTCTAAAAATTGCGCCTATAAATTTTGATATTTAGTTATTTAGCATTAAACATTGGGCTTTCAGACACACTTCCTAGAAAAGTATTAATATTAAAGGCACCACAGAAAACAATGAGGCTGGGTGAGGTCTGCTTAACCAACACATTCAAGATGGCTGCTATCGGTAAAGAGAAAAACAAACAGCATATAATTCATGAATTCAACTTCAAAGATAACAAGCGCGGAATTAAAATAACATGGCAATCTAAGTAAGAATTAGCATTTCATGGTTACTGTCCTTTAACTCTGTTCCTTATTTCTAAGATCCACATTTATAGCATACAGAAGACAATTTAAATATGAACAAGAGCAGTTCTGAATAAATTTTGTTTAAGCAAGTAATGAAAAGTAAAAAAAAAAACTTTTTTAGAATACCGCACACTACATATTCGTTAGCAACTCGTTTAATGAAAACTCCGACCCTTAACAGAAAATTAGTTGGACTGTTATTTGGGGCCAAAAATGACAAAAGAGGTCGCTCTGATTTTTGTAATGTTGGACCTTCAGTGTAAAGGCTACTGCTTTCCCCCAATTTCAGGGATGCACAATCCAGGATTCATTTCTGGATATAGCTGCATTCTGCACATTTTTTTCTAGATTAGCATTTGGCTGAACCCTAGGGCCATGGCTGAACTGAATCCCAACCCTTGGTGTCATGTGACTCTTTGCCTAAAATTTTAAAGTCAAATATGCTCGTTTTTACATTTTGCACATTTTTTGTGCGGGGTTTTGGTTTACAGCTGTTTGCAAAAATGATGGATCTCTAACTAAATTGCCATATGTCGCAAAATCAGTGCTGACAAACATCTTAAACAATCACGTAAAAAAGCTCCATATTTCTATAATGTAGGACGGGCCATGAGTTTAAAGGTTTGGATTAGAACCATGTGTTACATTTAATCTCTTATGTGATGATCTGATGGTCTAGGATTGTCCATGATCATACAAGTTCTCTTTGTGCCCTGTAAAATAAATGTTAGTTTTAGTTTATTCTGAACATAGGTTTTGCAGTCTTAATCTTAGTAATATGCACATTACACATTAGTCCCTCAGTCGGTCCCAGCTGACTGACTGAGGATACTGGGAAGTTTCTGCTAATTATTTGCTAGCATATGTCCTAAATCATTTACAGATTCAGAATGGATATTTGTATTATCTTTGAAGTCTGCATCACTATGAAGCTTACTACAAAATTACATGTAATTGGGTTTTGCAATATCAGTAAGCTCAGAATCTTTGGTGAGTGTTGTTGTTCTTGTATTTCGCAGGGCCAGTGTTATGAGGGGGCAAACTGGACAATTGCTCAGGGGGAAGGAAGCCCTCTCAAAATTGCCCCCCCCCCCGGACTCCAAGGGGGCCCCCCACAGCACTCTGCATAGCTCTTCCACAAAATTAGGAAGGTCTATTCTCCTTAACTGCTCTTGATAGGGACTTAAGAGCAGCGTGTAAAATAAAGCCAACAGCATTAGCAAACTAAAGAAGAACTAATATACCCTAACCATGACTGATATGCTAAAACAGTATCTGCCAGCATAAACCGCTATATTATAAAGCATAATATCTGAACCTTTGGGCTGTATTGCTGTCTTAAAAAACTGCTGGTGCTAGTATCTCGCTAGTATTGGATCCTCATTAATATGCTAATGAACCCTGGCACATCATCATACATAATGTTTGACTGGTTGGGGAATGTCACATGGTACATTAAATTGTCAGTACCCAGGACAACAGCTTTCTCAGCGGGTGAAGATGAAATGCTACAAAGGCTGTCATGTGCTTGTGTAATAATACATGTAGAAGAAACCAAAATAATCAATTAGATGACTTGGGAGGGAAAGACTGTGGGTTTATTGTGATGCTGGCATGTAGGCTAAATGAACAAATGTGATTTATTAGGAGACTTTAGTTGTCTTTAAAGCATTAGAGTATTACAGTGTCAGACAGGTGGCCAGTCAGAACATTAGAACTTTTACAAGTTCTAGAGCACAGTTTTTACCAGTTCTCTAGTTGGCTCCAGCATTAGGGAAAGTCTGGACCCACAAATCTTGGTCTGGGCCAGGCAAATGATGGGCTGCTGAGCATATTCTCTGGAAATAAATAATGATGGTGTGTGATAAAACTGACACATTTTTGAGACATTCAAGGCATCAAAAAAATAGAAGTCTCTAAAATTCAAACTTTCCAATACTCTGCACTCACATTTGCAAAATAGATGGCATTATCATTGAAGCGTCTGGTTAGAGCTACGCTGGTCACTGGCTGGAGTCCTGCACAAGACCCTCGCTGCCACTGTAAAACTGACTGTACATGAACCCAAGTATTCTTTAACTAGGTGAAATGTTGTTTAAATAGGCAGCGGATCCTTGGGATCTTCTTCTATGAAGGGTCCAAGAAGACTGAGGGGGTTATTGACTAAAGTCCGAATTGTTGCGTAAAGGTGTGAATTCGCCAGCTAAAGACAGTCGCAATAGACTGCTACTGTCACAGTCGCGACTACATTATGGGAATATTGTTTTGGTCGCAGATTTACTATGGGAATTCAACAGTTGAATTCTCACTTTAGCCAATAACCCCCAAGTCTGAGCCAACACTGGTCCCAGGGGAAGGGGGTGTGATACAAGACCTGCTGTTTGGTCGTTCCGCTACTGATTGTTTCTATGTTTTACGATGTGTTTCATTTGTAACGTTTTTTAGTGGTCAGGATAGTAAATTTGTAATCAGTAGTCATTACAAAATAAAATGATTAGAATAGTCACATGTCCACTCTACAAGCAATCATAACATTAGTCAAAGCAACATGAAAGTTTGCCTTACACTTTTCATTTTTCCATTTATGTTTTTTATTTTTACTTGCTCCCAGAATTTTGATTGATGTGCAAAATAAGTGTGATGCCACTGCCTGGAATTCCATATAATACAATTACTAATTGTATTTATTGATATTAGTGTCTATAACTAGTTCCTTGCTGAGTTACAATGACATTCCCCTATGTGCTGGTGGGTTGATCTGGCACTTTGCGCAGGAGCTCATAATGCGCATTTCATAGACCTCTTACCTTTAAAAGACATTTCTGCTTCAAATACAGTAAATTCATTCCTAGATAAAACTTAAAACAACCGACGGAGCTGTTATAATCTGACAAAATATGAATATGATTCCATAAACTGTGCATTAACTGAGCCTGTCTTTTGTGATTTTCCCACTAGCTGAACCAGTATTTATAATCTTCACATACCATATACCAGTGTTATGCACACAACCCAATTCATATAACTATAGTTATGTTTTATTTACAATGTGTAAAGAATGTTGTACAGCAGAGAGGATGGGGAATGAATAGATTTGTAACTACATAAATAAAAAATGGCATTGTGGATGCCTTAGTGACCCTGATTGCGCAATGAACAATATATATATATATAACTTTATTACTTAATGGAAATCTAACAGCAGAACGGAAACTGCACTGTTCATAATGATAAATCTACTACGCTGTTAGGGCAGTGCTGGACTTTGAGCAGTGCACAGCTTTGGTCTGCTTTTATATCCCCTTTAAGATTGTCATTAAGAGTACATCCTGTAAACAGGAAACAGCCTGAACAGTCATGGCTTATGTTTTAAAAATGGTTTCTCTTAATGACGGTTTGGAGCTAGAGCGTGATTTTTCATTAAAACAATTTATTTCATTAAAAGAAGCCTCTCTTAACAATGTAAAAAAGAACGCAAAACAGCAGAAAACACTCTTTCTTGTGTCACAAGCCATCTGTTTTTAAAATCAGGAAAAAAAAAAGAAATTGGCATAGCTTGCGTAAGATAATTAATTTTTGTTATTCAGTCAATCAACAAATTTTTACATTTCTTCTGTTGCTGGCATGCACTAACATTCAGGGGAAATTTAACACCATTTTGTAGATGGGTAGATTGATTTCCTGCCAGATTGCTCTGCATACCTCCACCTGTAACATGCTATCACATACCCAGCATACCCCACAGGTGCACACCTGAAATAGTTGTTTAAATCTTAGCCTTTGGCATGCTTGAAACCACATGTCATATACTGAATACTAATCAGGGTTGAGATTTTAGTTGGCCAGAGAGCATTCTTCAGGTAACTGGCTGGCAGCCCCACCAACTTTTTTATTAATTAACATACATTCACCAGTATTCACTGTAGCCTGCTATTGGTGGTCCTATGTACAGTGTTGAAGCATATGGTAAACATGCAGACTAGTTGCCTAACTAGGACTGGCTTAACAAAAAGCCTAAGGCAACTATAACATTTTGGGCCATTCCTGCAAAAGAAAACAGGAAAATCACTTTCTGGATATTAAAACATAAACATTATTGCTTTCACAAATCATTATAGTGTAATAGAGAGTGAGTCTTGCACTAATGTTTACAGATAATCAATGTTAAGTAACAAAACAGAGACAAAAATTAATGCTAGGGGCCTAATGGTTGAGTCCGCCGCGCACCCAGAGGATATCTCTGTTTTACTGTCAGGTGCTTTGCTGATGGCAATGCAAAACATGAGGATAAAATGATCTTTATTCAAACCAGTGGAGAATGCACAGTTATCAAATATATTAGGTATCAACAACAAAAGCACCCTGTACCGCCCAGGATTTTAATTGCATTCATTACTATGTGCGCCCAACTCTGCGGCTATCTACATGGCCTAGGCAGGCTCAATAGTAACATTGCCTACTAACATTTACCTTTACTAACTTATGTGCAGCCGCCCATAGCAACCAATCACCTTTTAGTATTGGTCAGTATAGTAAAAATAAGATAAATAAAAGTGATTGGATGATTTGTTGCTATAAGTTACTGAACCTGTGCACATCTAAAGCATGTGCTGGTTAGATTGTTCTGGAAACAGAAACGCCATTTTCAATTCCGTTAATCAATTACTTAGTCATTAATTAAGCATTCATAGAAGAGATTACTCTGCAGTACATTCTTGTATTATATGGTGCTTCATTTTCTATTCATTTTGCTGGTACGTCTATAGAAAATCATTTTAGATGTTTAAAGCGCTATCAATTGTGCAAAAACTGGAGAACATCTACCTACTGGAAAGTTCTATCACTGCTTTAGTGAAGAGATGTACAAACTATAGTGGTGTAGTTTACTGCAGTTCCCAGGGTCCTCACCCAGCCTACTACTGGTTGAAAAAGTTCATATGTGTAGTTTGTCTGGTGATTTACATCCATTTCATGTTTTTAAGTGGAATGAAAATATGCAAATGCTTGCCCCAGTTTTATACAGATTCTTATTATTCTTATTTTGAAATTTTGATGCCACCTTTAAAATGGCCGTGGATTCTGACCGAACCGTGGTGTATTCTGTCCTATTGGAGGCAGTTTTATACAGGTGGTGCAGAGGCTTTTGTTTATGCCCTAGAATTGCTTGTCTTTATATGCACTGCTGGCTATAAAAACAAAAAAACTGTAAAGAGCAATCACCAATTTGAATTAAAACATTTTTTTACTATTTTCAAGAAATGTATTTTTATTGTGTCACCAATCAGTCAAATGGAAATAAAGTAAAAATGACAGTGTGAATGAGGCCTATCCCAAGAATCTAGAGCTGCACATGCTAGGATACTGTCTCTGCAATTAGTCCATATATAACCAACATAATCAAACCTTATTCCAGCTTCTGCCGTATCCATGCCAACTGTGTCTGTTCCTATAATCTGCACCTGTGATTCCATGCATTATGGGAACTCACAGATGAAACACAGGTCCTGCTTTTATGAAAATCATATTTCTGTATCATTATGAAATATATGTATAAACACAGTACCATACATAAGTACATAATGTAGGAAATGTACCAAACAGTTCAACTTTAACACATGTGAAACACTCCTTTTCATATTATTAGAGAAATAAGTTGACTTGCTGTGTTCCTGCTGATGGGGGAGGCAGTGGCTGTTTGAACAACTCCTTCTCTAAACATCAGGTTTTCTCTTTTAGGACAGAATTAGAATCAGATTATTAGAACTGCCATGAGCAAAAGCACATTTCTTTTCTCACCAAAAAATATTGTGAATATTAGAATATGTTTAATACTGTCAGTAGAAACTGCAGTTACCTAAACTTCCTCTTTCAAATTTTAGAAACAAATGACATAGTAATAGCCTAGGTTAGAAACATATAGAGGCAATATAAAGGAGAAACCAACCATTCATTTGTGATGTCAGAGAGAGAGAAGCCAATGTGTCATTCTTGTAGTATAGAGGATATCTCCATAGTCCACTTGTAGTCGCTCCCTAACAGATCCCTGGGATTTCACCTCCAGAAGAGCGAGCCAGTCACACAGCCTTATCAGTTCTCCGTCCAACAGTTAGTCGTGAAAAGCTGGGCTGGAAAAGTGATAAGGAAGTGGTACCGGCATCTGATTAGGGACCTTTCATTTTCTGCGAATATCCCAAATCTCTAAAAACAAGAAGTAAAGAATGTCAGCTTCCACTCCATGTACTCGGCTCTGCAGAGATTCCAGATGTTCAGGATTCCTATGTCAATAGAGAGCTTAGAGTTAAAATGTTACTACCAGCTTTATGCCAGGAGACATAACTCCTTGCCATTTCACTTGCCTTTTTTCCCTTTTTGGCCCTATAAGTTTCCATACCTACTAACATGATGCAGTGATCTAAATGTGACTCTCTGCTTTACAAACTTCTAATTCATACCTCCCTAACCTGCCTGTGCCCTCCCCCAGCTCCCTGCCATTGGCCCTACTTAGACTTTACAGCCCAGGACTTCTGCAAAATAGTTACATTCCATCTTTCTGCCAATCATGCCCTGCCCCATTTGTAGAGGGAGGAGCATAACTAAGTTACAATGTTCCAAAATAAGCCAGAGGACCTGCATGTCCTGGCTATAGATAGCCCCTATATGATCCGGCTATCGCTTTGGGTACCCAGTGCTTTCTAAGAAGTCCTATCTGCATTCAGCGTGAATTAGAAAATAGTCACGAGTGTCTGGGACTGCACAACTCCACACGTTAATAACAATATATACAACATAAAGCGTTTTAGAAAGCATCGGCTTCTTATTACAAATCATAGGCCCTGTGGAAATACCTGCACACGTGTAGCTCAGAGAACTCAGAGGCCAGACCTAGGATTCACATGTCAAAATCCATAAGCTCACTGGAAGCCTGAAAAGGTTTATTTTGACAAATTCAATCATGTGTTCGTAAATTTAGGCAAAGTTCCTGACATTACATTCCAAACCAGTAGAGAGATGTGCAATTTGTAGATTCTTACAAAGCACTGCCATTACTAATTTATAATTTACCTGTACTCATTACATGCAGTGCCCCAGACTAAAGCAGTAAAATAGTTTGATAGGATATGTGTGTTGTAAAAAGTGCACATTGCTTGTCCCAATATAATTCATTTGATTTTTTTTTTATACAATGAGTTTTTTTTATTTGATTTTGTCCTATTTCATACAATGTTACCCAGCGTTTAGTTATTCCAGCTGACTCCACCAGCTGTTACCACTGGAGTTTTTCCCACTTTATAAGTGAACTTATACTCAAAGAACAGAAAACAATGCAGCATGCATTTAATGCAACCAGGAGCCTAAATAGTTATTTACCCAGTTTGCCATTGGTCCATGTTTTCCAGCTGCTAAAGTACACTGTAATGGGTATTCATTAAAGTGCAAATTCACATGACGTGGCAAATTTGTGTCACTTTGTGTCCAGTCACTAGAACAGATGCAGATTCACTACTCCTTATTCATTATCCAGTGGATTCCCTTGGTGGAGAAGTGAAGAGCGCTATTTGACGCAGAGTCAGGCATAGTCAGTCGAACGACAGCAGGATGCGTAGTGATGAGAAGTCAGTCAAGCGAAGAGAAGTGACATAATTTACCAATGACTCCCTTGATTCTGTTTAAGGGGGTCATTCTGGTAGCTCCGAATTTTCCGTCCCAAATTCACTTATAGCGAACTCCCATTATAAAGTCGCGGCTGCGACTAAAAAATTGTCGCGGTCGCGATTTTATAATGGAAGAATTGTCGCGGTCGCGACTTTATA
>JAKJJM010012585.1:0-12091 GCA_021901965.1 Pipa carvalhoi
AAGCCCCTAGGGGAGGAGTCCAACCCTTTTTTTCTAGTGTCCTACCTCCTGTGGGAGGGAGCTTTACCCCATGGTCCTGTGTCCCCCAAGAGAACTTAGAGAAAAAGTGTTATATTTTGCTTACATATTCCTGTCACAAAGAAACACAAGTCCAGCTTACCTGGGAACCATGTTGATCACTGCCATTATTTACCATTGAAACTGTACCAATTTTCTTGTGTTTTATTCTTGGTACTTTTTCAGATTCAAAAAATCTTGCCTGGTCTCCATAGATTTTACTGAAATTTGAAGAAAATAATAATTTTAGCAAATTGCAGTAAATTGTTAGTTTTAGTACAAAGACAAAATAGGCCATTGAATGGAATGTTTTATACTATTATTCATTTGGCAAGGCAGCCTGATAAGCAGTAGAATTATAATGACACAAATTCTTAAGCCTTACTAAGTAACAATTTGAACTGCATTTGCAAATAATTTTATTATTTATGTACAACCCCAATGAAATAAAAAGTTATTTCCAGGACTAAAAAAAAAAATTAAAAAAAAAAGATGCTGGTCCTAAAAATATACCCACCTGAGTACTTAGAGATTGTGCTTGACATACGGTACTTAACACCTCATTGAAATTAATGGTTGTCTTTTTGCTTATTAAAATATCAAAAAGATAGGCAATAAATAAAACAAATAGGGTATGTCTCACTTATTGGTGTCCTCTTAAGGACATTTGAGAGAGACAAAAAATGGCTTTAACTTTTTGAGACACTGTACTATATACAATACAGCTTTAGAAGAATTTATCCTATTTTCTACTACTAGCCATTGAATATTTACCCCAATTTGACAAATTAATCAGAATTGGAAACATGCACAAATCATTTTAGATGTGTTTCATGTAACTAATTAAACAAATGCATGATTAGCTATTATTAACAATAAAGATAAAAACTTTTACCTAAAAACAGACTCTCCTCCTCTTCCTGTTCCCATTGGATCCCCAGTCTGCATAATGAAATCCCTCTACAAACAAAATGGAGAATATTAATATTATTGCTATGTGCTATTCTGTTAGGAGTATAAATAACAACCAAGTCATATGCTTAATAACATACAAAGCCATACTATAATAATATAGTTATAACATCCAGAATGCTATAATAATAAATCTGATTTGCCATCAGTACGTGAGCAACCATTTGGACAGTGTTATATTTAGAAGTCCTGGGTTCTTGACCATTTGGTAAACACTGCTTCGTCTGGATGTAGACCAGAAAGATCAACAAGGAGGAGGCAATATGTGCCAAAAGGCTGCTAGCATTTTTATTTAGATTTGATTTCCTCAGCCCATTAAAAAAACAAACCCATGTCATTTGCCCATCAGCCTCTTCAAACAAACTGGAAACAGCTTCATATTCAGTTTTTGCCCTTCTCTAACAATCAATAAATAAAACTGAATAGAAAAGCAAATACAAGTAGAACTGTTCAGCTTTGAAACTATTCAGAAATTTGCTATATTTAACATTAACAGGCAATCTGACTGTCTATTAGCTTCAAGTTCTGTAATGAGCATTTGATATAATCCAGGAAAGACCAATCTCTTTTTGGACAATATATAACGTCTTACACAAAGAATGATATAGTACAATACAGGAGGATAAGGACAAAATATAAAGGCAGCCCCATTTTAAACATCATGGGTACAAGAAAGTGCAAATTCTCATTATACCCATTATATGGAGTCATGCAGAAGTCAGATCAGCCTGGTGTTAATGCTTTACTCCTAATTTGGTTGAATTTAATTGTTTAATCTTTAAAATGTGAACATCATAGTTTTTTTCCCCTCAGGTACACACTGAAGGGCCTAGCTCCCCAAAATGTTGTACTTTTGCCTCGCCTATCTGCAATATACTATCTGCAGTATACTCAGTACAATAACATGCCTAAAACCCCCACAGCCCAAAATTACAAACAGATTTAGTGCTCCTTTAATGCAAAATACACAAATACATTTTTATTACTGCTTAAGACAAATGTTCTAAATATAAGTAATTTACCTGTACATTGTGAATAAGGCAGTAATTATAATACTTGATTTTGCACAGCTTGAGGAAATTTAAGCAAGCTAAAAGACAGAAAAATAAACAGAGTTTAAACAAAATAAGTTATTTCTGTAATTTGATGATATACAACAGCATTAATTAGTAATTTTATGAACTATTAATTCAAAACTTTTATTACACACATTTGAGAAATATCCAAGTAGTCTATATAATCTAATGAAAACCAGTTCAGTCAAAGCTTATACATTGAACATTTAGTTGAATTACTTAGACTGTATACATTTGGAAGCTGGGTCTTAATTCCTATTGTTTCTTCCTACCTTGTTGAATAGTTTGTAAAGTATGAAATATGCTATCTTCTAAGTACCACTTACCGTACTATGTACGATGCTAAGGTAGAAGTAGCCACTCTTTTATTAACAATAAATAGAATAGGAAATAACCAATTATTTCAAAATTATTAATTAGCACTTGAACAAAGACAGAGCACAGAGAAATTTTAAAAGCTGACTTTGCTTTCTGTTCTACTTTTATCATACTGATTTATGAGAAGTGTTCCAGCTTCGGATCTAGAATTCTTTGAGAAATGCCTCTGCGTTCACACCATAAGCAATTTATCTTGTTTGAATTTGGGTGTGAATCATACAGACAAGGAGCAAAAATAGGGATAACTGCCCAATAAGCAACTAGCTTGGCTGCACATTAAAGTGCACTTATCAGCTTGTCCCAATTTGAAGCTGTGGGAGCTGCCATCTTGTGCCCTACCTGCCAATCAACCACTCTGACACTCCCCTAAGGCGTGTCAGATATGCTTGTGTGTATTGTGGGAGGAAGGCTGGTAGGAGGCGCTTACTTGTCAATCAAGTAATCCGCGCCTCCTCCTATACAGCCTTTCTATCCGACAAGCCTGCAGTGTCGACAATGTTGTTTCAAGCCGACGGGTGCACTTTAAGGTGACTTTGGGATGCATCTGCAATCTGACTCTGCAAGGGCCTGAAATTTAAATGGAGGGTGGGGAAGCAATGAAACCTTTTCACGTGGTGCCTGTCCGAGATGTGCAGGAGTGGTGAGGTATAATAGGGGCTTTGGGTAACCTATGTTTTGCAAATGGAAGACACAATTCAGTAACATCAAATTAAAAAAAAAAATATAAGGTAAGCTGAGCAACTAATGTATAAATAGCAAATATTTATTTTCTCTTACGCTGTGGGAGACACAGGAACACTGGGTAAAAGGTGCCTCCCACAAGGAGGTAGGACACTGCAAGGATCAGGAAAGATCCTCCCACTTTCCTTTTATCCCTGCATCTTCCCTTTCCAAATTCAGTTTTTTCTGTGTCCTCTGCACAGGAAGGTTCTCAGGACAGAGGTTTGTGTCTTTAAATGATAACTAAATCCTGTAAACATAAAGCAGTGTATTATTTTCTAATTGTTAGAGATCCTTACCTGTGGGTATTTGGCCACATCAGCTTGCTGCACCTTGAAGAAATTGCTCCATATCTACAACCACAATGCCAAAAATTTCAGCAAGTGGGTGCATCAACAAAAGCGTTATTAAGATTACGTACATGTGCAAAAGCCCCATTACAATAATAATAGAGCCTCTGAACATATGCTCGACAGTGGTGCAGGACAGGTGGAGTGACAGCAGCCAGTCATGAGACATCTAGATCAGGGTTGAAAAATTGGAGCAATTACTTCAAACAGAAGCTAACATATAATGATACACATAGAAACAGACGCGTTTTACCTCTACGAGATAGGCTTCATCTTGTGAGATGAGCCGCAAGATGACGCCTACCTCATAGAGGCGAAACGCGTCCAGTTTCAAGGGACATCCGGTCCTTTTACTTTCCTAACTCCACAGGACCTCTGACACTCACTGCTTGCCTTGCAATTTTCATACAACCTCCAGCTATGACAGCAGACCAGTAACTAGGCATCTGTGTTATATATGCTTTATTGCATATATACTTATCTAATTAATATATTTTTTTTCTCTAAAGGCCTATGATAGCACTTTATTTATTATGGTGAGACATGTTTACATATTTAACCAATACTTGGATGTACCCTTTTTGCCACTGTGGTCCTTTTAAGGACCTATTTTAGTTTTTATTATCTTCACCTCTCCTTTTCCTTATATCCTTACTTATTTACATTACGAAAGATTTAGTGTGCGCACATTGTAAGTGGGTTCTGTTTTCTTCTCAATTCTAATATATGAAATGTTCACACCTTTTGATATTGACTATATTACTAGCACTATACATTTAAAGTTTTGCTTGTGTAATGGCTATAGTGGTGGTATTTACTAAACCCAGCTCCACCTATAGTCACATTTCCCCAGACACATCTATATGCATCTGCACACACCCAGGCTAGCACATTAAACCTCAGGGGGCAAGTCCCGCTTACTAGTTGGAGCAGTACACCTATAAATCAATTTAAAGAAACAGGGCACCAGTGGTTCTTGTGTTTAAACACACATTTATTATAACAAAAAGATATAAAGAGGTAGGGGACTTATAGTTCAGCAACATCACCAAATACATCACACATCATTTACAGATGACACAAGTATAAGCAGCAGATTATACTTATCAGTACCACCAGGCCTTTCAAAGCTCCCAGCCTTGTCCCATGTGACTCCAACTACTGGATGTGAGGATTTCTGACGGCCCCAATTGAGATCTTCCTTCTCCAAGTGGGCTACTCCCTGGGTCCCTAAGCCTGTCCTAAGTCAAATCCTCTCTGTGCATCCCTTTTAGTCAGGATCACACTGGGCCTCCTAGGCCACTAATACTCCTGGTGGGGTCTTAGGCTACCCATTCCCTAAACAGGCCCTATCCTGGCCTCTTTCACTTCCTAAGTGAGCTAACATTACATGGTACCAACTCTCTAGTTCCCTCATTCAGGCCCTTCACCAGCCTGGTGGAGGCCTCAGCTGCTCCTGCAGCTCTCCAAGTAGTAAGACCCACGGCCCTCCCCTTCATCTGCTTATATAGGCTACGGAGGGACCTAACTATGACTCTGTCTCTGGGCAGGAATTCTAGAAAGTTCCAGAAACGTAAACAGGTGCCATTTCACTTCAGGTTACTAGAGGGAATTCTAACCTTGCAAACATGGTGATATGGATGCATTTCTAGGGCATCAATATTCACTAATTCCTACACTTGCATCCTCTTTTTTTAAATTAAGAATGATACAGACCCACAGGCATGACTTTTTTTAAATTTCTAAACTAACACACTGCTTTGTGTTTTACAGGCTTTTGCACTTATAATCACTACAGTAGTTTTCTACAGGAATAGATGTCACACACTGAACACTTTTGCTTTTATAGGCTTTAAAATGATTGTCAAAAAGAATATGTTCGTTATGTCATTTCATTTAAAAGGAATGTTTAAAAAAAAAACAACACACATATGATTATGACAGCTAGGAACTTTCTAACAAAACTCACCCAGACATCCTTATATTATCAACTTTCACAACACAGTAATCCATTAACTTAGTGTGACACCATTTGTTTGTCATCATAATACATATTAAAAATCATAATTTAAGAAAATGTTATCTTTAATTGTAAGGGACAATTAAGCCACTAACATTGTACTATTTATCTAACAACAACAATAGCAACCAGGAAAAATATTTAAGTCAGTAGGAACCCCTTGGGAATGTGACTCTGGGCTGATTGACCCCGGGAATTTTGCTACAAATCCAAAGAGGATTCTTAAATAACATTACCCTAGAGGTGCACAACTACATTCAGTTTGAAGCTATCCCTTTTTCAAAGGAAATGTCTAAAACAAACTAAAAGAGGAAAAATGACTGCACTCGCACCTCTGGGTCTCTCCTCAGTGTATAGATCGATAACAATATCTCCCAGTGTGGTCTCCAACAGCACAGCCATTCTCCCGCAGCAACTTGCTAGCACAGTACGCACGTCTCTCCCCTAACTTCTATACGTCATCTATTAATCTGCAGGTCAAACTAGACGCGAACTTAGCACGTCACGCGCAACTAGCAAGCGGTGTTAAACTTTGTTTTCGAGTTAGTGCTTCTCCCTAGTAATGTAGGCATATACAGCATGGCCATTAGCGAGAGGTCCTTTATTTACTATGTGCACTTGGCTCTTTTAGTTCGAACCTTTCTTGTCTATAATATTGCAATGCACCATGTTGTGGTTGGCTATAATATCCAACATCTACGAGTATTCACATCCTGGTGGACCAGTGTTTTTTGCTGACAAAGCTCTCTTAACGCTCGTGGAGTGTATTCCTATCAAGGACCCTAAGGGCTTACAGCGCTATATAGTAATGGATCAATGTAGCACAGTTACACCAAATATATATACACAAAGCAAATAAGAAGGGAAAGACGAATTCCCAGATAGAGGAAGCTGTAATTCTGAGTAACATGCCCACCTCTTTCTCTGCCCCTCCTGTGTCTCCACCTCCCAGTACGTAGCTGTTTTCAAGCTGGGTGAAGATGGAGCGTTTGTGGTACTCGGGGCCTTCCCCGACTTGCCTCGGTTATTATGTATTTGTCATTTTGACTTTCATCTCTGGCTTCTGCACCACCACACAGCTCACTCAGGTAATTAGACTGGCTCCTGAAGCTCAAGGGAGCAGATAAAGAGATTAGAGCAAAGCTGTTCTTGACACCCGGTAGTGACAGCCCTAATTTAATACAAAATAATGTCTCTTCTGTGCTAATTCTACCTACTGTATTATATCAGTTTAACAACTATAGTTCTAATTCTAGAACGTTCTGACATTTGGAATTATTTACTTACACTGAGCAGGATAGATACTAATGTTTATACAGGAAACCTTCTTCAACTAATGCTCTTTTGAGAGCTGACAGCTGTCACCATAGACATTTTGTTGGTGCTATTACTGTTGGGCAGTTTCTCCGACTCAGGAGAAACTGCTCAACAGATTCCTCATTTAGTGAAGCATCAAAAGATTTAAGTCAACGTTTTAGGGATAAGGGGTACTCTGACTATACTATAAATAGTGCGTGCATGAGTGCTAAGAGATCTGATAAATTAGAACTTTTAAAACAGTAGGTCAGGGCGTTCAAAACCTGGAAAATTCATTCCCACCTTTAGCACACAATACTACTTCAAACAGGGGTGGGAAATTAATTTTCCCATGGAGGCCACATGAGAAACTGGAATGGGGTTAGAGGGCCAGAGTAATATAGTTAACTTGCTGGCACCTATAGCAATTGGCTACGCCCCCCCGTTTTCGCAGGCTCACATGGGCCGGTCAGAGATAGTTAAAGGGCCGCATGTGGCCCACAGGCCGCACAATGCCCAGGTCTGCCTTAGAATTTAATGATATTAAGAAAATAATAAACATATCTATTCTATACAATGATGATACATTGAGACAAATTTTGTGTGATGGGTTGAGGTGTGTTTCAAGGAAAGCTGTTACATTTGCTAACATAGACAAGTCGATTATAGGTGATACCTTTTATTGGCTAACTGAATAGATGGTAAATGCCCTTTACCATCTATTCAGTTAGCCAATAAAAGGTATCACCTATACTCGACTTGTCTCTACTTAAATCTATGGCTAACATGGTGCTATACTCTACTGCATTTGCTAACATACTCTCACCCTCAGAATGGAGATCAGCAAGGCTACACCCACTGCTGACTACCAAAGGTTTTTATAAGGTGTATAAGCAAAATGTGTTTATGCTGCGCACATTCGAAAGTAGGTGCAGACTTCTTCAGCACTAATACTAAACAAGTTTATCATATAGATCATTAATTGTAATACAGCTTTTGTTGTATACTTATTAACTTGTAAAATCTGTATGATTCAAAATATTGGATGTACCATTAAACCTCTGAAAGTTAGGATAAGAGAGCACTTAAACGATATAGAAAACAAAAGACCCACTAACACTTTCTCTTACATGAGTCCAATCCCCAGTTTTTGCAAGTTCAAGGTATTGAGCGCATTATTAAGAAATCCAGGGGAGGGCACAGACAAAAATTACTTAACAGACACGAGGCATACTGAATTTTTTATATTCAAACTAGGATCCTTTTGGGTCTAAACTCGGAATGGGACTTACATTGCTATACCGAGTAAGAGTGATTTTTCCTCTTGTTTTAATTTTTTTGTTTCTTTGCATTTGATTGCTTTAAATCAGTTGCTAACATATGATGTGTGAATTTTTTACTATGTGAATTCTTTTCACTCACTGTCATTTTAAGATGTATGCACTACCTACCCTTTAAAAGCAATCATGTTTGGTTACATTGTATCTATGACTAAGCGCTGTTTAGTGTGAAATGCTTAAGATTTCCTTTGTATTCTTTTGCTGTGCTGGATTTTACATTTCTACAATAGAGGAGCAAGTATTACAGTCCTTGGAGTGCCGACATTTATTTTGTTTGTATTTAAAAATCAAGGCTTACACATTTTAAGGTTAACTTTCCCTATTAAAGCCTTGGTTTTGAGATGCTTTCACCTGAAGTGGCCCTCCTCCTAACATGTTCCTGAATGAGTTTAGTTTGGGTTTCAGAAGAAAAGATTATCATTGTAAATTGTTATTTACAGATTGCCTATTGCAGCAAATAAGAGTAACTTGGCTCTTTTTCTGAATCTCAGTAAATTCAAGATAGGTCAGGGAGCTGAAGTGCAAAGAAGTCTGAATTAGTAACTGCTTCAACACCAGGCTTTGCAGGGCGCACCTCAGTTGAAAACTAGAAGCTGGAATGATTCTCTTTGGAGCATTCAATATATGGACTTAGGCCACCAGTTACTCTCTTTTCTGCCTGTCAAAGGGAAGAGGAAGCAGCGGTTTGAAGGAATTTATATTAAAGCTACAGTAATAAATAATAAACTGGAATACAATCATGCAGTAATAATACAGAACTATAAGAGAAATAAAATGGCCTCAATAGAAAGAATAAGTAATGTTAAAGATTGTAGTGTGCAAATTCTTTCTGGTCAGTGACAACTGGGCAATCTATTTTTGCTGTTTGTTATAAATGCAAGTTAATAAGTAGCACAATATTTATAATTCATTTTTTTTAACTATGTAGATTTGTTTGGGAATGCTCCTTAAATATGTTTGCAAAATTTTAGTCATATTTTATATAGGGTTATTAACAGATTGGGAGAATTATATAGATATTTCAAGATTATGCTTTCTTGATTGTAAATGTTCCTTTGATGGAAGAGAATATTTTCTAAAGGCAATAAAACAATATACCTCTATTCAATATTATAGTCTGGGAAAAGTTGATGGAGTTTACCTAGGAGAGAGAAACATATCATGTCACCAGCATCTACAGATGTGGTAGAATTCCTGTTTTCAGGGTATAGTTTAAGCCTTAGTTCTAGCACTTTAGGGGACACATTTTCAGACCTAACAAGAACAGTGTGGGCTGAGGATTCCTTGGAGGTTTTTCACAGCAATAAAGAGGGTGAAACCACAGGTTCATGTAATTCTGCCTTCTTTCAATCTATCTGTGGTGTTGAAGGTTCTGACAAAATCATCTTGCAAACCATCACAATGTGTATTAGAGTGGCTAAAGGTTTCAGAAAAGGTCATGCTCCTGCAAAGAAGACATTTCTTGTATTGTGAAAGCCTATAACATACAGAGCAGGGAGGTCCCTAGGGAGTTGACAGCACTTGCTTCTTATTGATCACTCGCTTCTTATTTAAATTCTCCATGCTCTTGGGGTCCATAATGAAGCTGCATCTTGGCTGGCTTCCTATCTTTCTGATCATTCCTTTTTTATATATATGCTGTATTAGAACTCCCAGCAGGTGAACCATTGTTAAGAAATACATAATTACTTGTAATTAAAATGGAGTTTCATTCATAGGCAGCATTGTCACATTTATCTCCAATTCTGGTAGACCACAATGCTTAGAGCTCTGTTTGATAAGCAGAGTGTGATAAATAAACATGGTCGTTTCAAATAATTACATTTTATTCTTTTCTTTCTCTCAAAGGAAACTGTGAGAATCAATGTGACGATTTTACTAGAAACGGAGAAGGTTATAGAACAGGTGAGGTCTGCCCCCCTACCCCCACCACCCGACCTGACTGAAGAAATTGTTTGGAGAGGTTCTTCAGCCTCTAAACAAGGATTATGGTTCTTTTACTTGCTGAAACATATAACCTTCACACCTATAAATGTTTAATTTTTCTTAATTAACAATGAGCATACGGCATGTATAAATGCTGCCTGTCCAGTTGTTCTCTGTGTTCTCAATGTTGCCACCAGCTACAGCAGAGATTGATATCACTGGCATTTCAGAACTGCAATTCTCATGATTAACTATTGGAACTTAAATGCTCTTTAATCTATGGGTGATTCTTTGGGGTTGTTAATATACCTACCGACAATTGTCTTTTTGTGGAGTTGACTCCTTCTTCATGTTACAGCTGATTCTTTTTTCTCTAGTTCCAGCTTCGCAATCCCCTTCACTTCTGCCTCCTCCTCTTCATGGTCAATGTGAACAGGTGCAGAAACAGTATTCTGACCTAATACAGCTTCTGCGCTTGCTCCCATTAGTGATTTTGAAGAGGAAGCATGAACCATAACAGGATTGCAACGCTGGAACTGAAGAAAAGATTGTTTTAACATGAAGCAGGAGCCAGCATTGCTAAGGGCCAGTTTTCATTCTTTGCAGTTCTCAATTTATTTAACTTTTTATTCAGAACATTTGTTCTTGTTTACATTTAAATTGTGTTCTGATAAATTATATACAGCTTGGAAGAGTGATACAAGGGCTGAATAGAAATGTAGGTACTGAAAATTATGCTTAAATAAACAACAAGCCTCCAATTCATTGATTTTTTAGTTGCCAAGAGTCAGTGACCCCTGGCAACCAAAAAGATAAACCAAAGCAAACAAAGAATTAATGTAAATCAAAGTCACAGAATTCACAATACACAAAATAAACCGATTTCAAAGTGAACATGCGCACACATACGTATTTTTAGGTTAATTGTAGATTGTACCTGTTGAGATAATAAAAATGGAATGTATATATAGGAGTTATTTAGTAGATTACATGCGCCCCCTTAGGCAGTCATCTACAGCCCAAAGAGCACAGAGTTTCATAGACATCCTTGGGAGAGCAGAGAGCACCCTGAGGGAGTAACATGCCTCAAAACATTGTAGAGTGAGCCCCTTCAGAGCCCGCAATGGTGGGCATACTACTTCCTTGCCTTACATGTATGCACAAGCCCTGTGCACAGGTAAGGAAGCAGTGTTTGGTGGCAGGGGGGGAAATAATTGGCAGGGAGTGGAGTATATCAAATGTGACCTGTCAATGGATATTTGTTTTTACATGACGCCTCAAAGATCCCTGTACTAGAAGCATAAACTTCTGTTTTATATACTATATTTTTAAATAAAAAAGTGAAAATAAAATGAAAAAGACTATTAGAGCTACTATGGACATGTCAGATGAAAAACATGGATTTTAATAGATTCTATTGCGTCTAACCCCTCCTATTGCCTTTAGGAAAGAAATGGTTTATGCTACAACTCCCCTGCATAAATTTACTTATATTACCCAAGGCTGGCCAAAAATTGTTAAGAAATTCTTCAGCCCCTATCTTTCCTACTCCTCATAGTAACACAAATCGGTTTTTTTATTTATGGGACAAAAACTGCCAAGGAATGCAGTAAACCCTGAAGAAATGTGTGCTCTTAATGTTGGTTACATAAGATTCTGGTTTCTTAACGTGTAGGTATATTAAAATCTGCAATCATTATAGTTGATATACCATATTTTCCGGCATATAAGACGACTGGACGTATAAGACGACCCCCAACTTTTCCATTTAAAATATAGATTTTGGGATATACTTGCCGTATAAGACTACCCCTCTATTGCCCATACTGTGCTGCCTGCCCCACAACCCCTTTCCCACACTGTGCTGCCCCCACAAACCCCCCTCCCACACTGTGCTGCCCCCACAAACCCCCCTCCCACACTGTGCTGCCCCCACAAACCCCCCTCCCACACTGT
>JAKJJM010012614.1:0-10656 GCA_021901965.1 Pipa carvalhoi
CTATATGATTCTACACGTGTAATTTACTTCACTTGTACTATGTTAATCACTTTCCCATGTCTGTATTATAATTGTATTGTTACATTGTACAGCGCTGTGTAAAGCAGGTAGCAATGTTTAAAAAGCAATACCACATTAAAGGGAAAATACGGGATATTTATGAGCAGTATTTGCACTTGTTTTATTGCAGTATAAAGGACCAGTTAAACATGTGGGCATGGGTTATTCTGCCCCGGGTACCTGCAAGTCCTACATCAATGATTTATAACTGTGGCCACTGTGGGAACATGCACAGCCCGCAGAGTCCTATTAATAAAAGGCAGCAATCTCTGCCCAGCACTCTGACTCGCTCTTACAAGATTTTGCAGACTGCAGGATGGGTTTGGACTTTTCTACTTTACACCATTGAGATTATAGTTAATTATACAAATGTACTTAGCAGTCAAAGTGTTTTCACTAAAGCAACAACTCATTTAGATTGAATGTTCCTTTAAAATATGTTCCTTTAGAACGTATGAAATATAATCCTGTAAACTGCTATATCATCTTCATTTACAATTCAATGTGACTTTTATCCGTTTCCTAAGGGGTTTATGGAAAACAGTCCAATTCTGACCCTGTCAGTCAGGAGATCCCTTTGAAATCCATTAAAGGGGAAGTAAAGCTAAAAATTGCGAGTATGTGCTATTATGCAAAGGATCATGAGATTACATGGTCATGCCATTGTGTACTAAGCTAAATAATGGCTTGCATGAGCCGAGACTCTCCTCTCCCCCAACAATCAGAAGCCGACCATGTATTCACTGCTGTGGTTTCGAGGTCAAGGGATGCAGATATGAGCCAGAACCAAGCGTATTTAATCAGAAATAACCGATTTCTGAGATTATCCAAGTATCAGCTGCAGGAGGTCTGCGTGCACAAATGGTGTAAATAAAGTGCTTTTATGCCATAACTAAAATGTCGGTTTAACATAGGGAGACGTTCTTGCAATGATTCCTGGGAAATTTATTTAAATCTAACAATGGATTTATGGAGTTTTGTTTTTTTTTTTTTTAATTCAGCAGCGATTAATTAAAAAAAAAAATATCCCAACCAGAATAATTTTTAGTAAACAAATCCGATGTTTTTCTGTCTGAATCCCAACATCGGTTTTGTAAAGGTCCGTTTCTGCAGAGCCATTGCGATGTAGTATTAAAAAATAAATTCCTCTGGGACAGGCTAAGAGATGATAAATAAGACTATTGTTTCAACATAATTACCCAGAACTCCTTTGCGTCCCTAGAATGGATCGTCAGTTCAATATAAAGAGTCACCCCTAACTCTTCTTTCTTTTCGGAGGGCTGAATTTGGCCCTCAACATACAGCGCCTAACATATTCATGACGACTAACGGCGTTCCAGTTCAAAGCGATGTCAGTGTACTGCAAACATGGGGTGAGGAGACTAGGCCGTAAGCGTGGAGTAAATTACACAGACCCAACATCCACAATAGCCAATTCTGCGCCGCCAAACCGTACCCTATAATAGTTTGAATGAGGCCCTCCATGTCAACAAATGGCTCGTCAGTAAAGACATGCTACTGAACGTCTCTGCGCTCCCAGGTTTCTGGCGTGTGACAAAAGAGAAGCAAACTACTGCGATAAGACAGGAAATTCGCTCCACATTGTGATGTCAGAGTGATATTTATTATCTATTTATTTAGAATTTAGGCTAAATGAGGCTGGGAAATGAAGCCCGGTGATTTATAGTTGTGTCCAATTCTGTCAACAGAAGAGGAACATTGGTGAGTGGATGTCAAGGCATCTCCCAGGATGAATAATGAGCTCTTCAATGGCAAAAAGGACCCTTTATTTTATGCTCCCGCCTCCCTATCAGTTTATAGTTATTCTTAATGATTTTATAAGAGCCCCCCGTGAATATAATACCTGGTGCCTCATTCCGAAAGGTAAGTTCAGTGTAAACCGGGTAGGATATAGCAAACGGAATATGCGTGCTGAACGCTGGAAATCGCTAATATTTTTAGATTTTAGTTTTTGGGTTTCTTTGTTTTAAACAAAACAGCCTATTTTTTTTTATTTTTAGACGTCGTTGCTTTTGCCTATTTACTAAGCTGCTCAAAGACAATTTTAACACCCAAAACAATTCTCCACCCCCAGGCTGGCGTAATCCCTTTATTGCCTATGGAGTTGGTCCTGTCATTTAACCACAGTTGTAAGTATCCCCCTCGATCTGCAGGGTTTGTCCATACCTCCCAATACAGCAGGGAAAACAGCAGGACATCGCTTAACACCCCCAAATCCCCCAAATATCATTGGTGCACCACTTTCTGAATTCCAATTGGCAGCATACTGTGACATCAATAGTGACATCACTGGCGCAATGCTCACTTCCATAACTGATTGGCTGTGTGTCAGTGACTTCAGCCAACGGGTACACATAAGGGGGACTTGGGACCACGGGTAAAACTGATTTGTGGGGGAACTGAATTCCTGACATATCACCAATATGTCATTCTCTCGCCCATATCACCAATATGTCATTCTCTCGCCCATATCACCAATATGTCATTCTCTCGCCCATATCACCAATCTCTCTTATCTCATGTCAACATCCACCTTCATTTTTTACCTTTTCCTAAGAATTTTTCACTTTGATCTCTGCTCTCTATAGTAGTATATATTTTTTACATAATTATATACCCTGCATGATCCAGGTAACACACACACTTTCGAGGCTTATTCATCAGTGAGAATTTGTGCGTTGATGTGAATTCTCTTCACTTTAGGTCGCTGCGCTGCGATATTCGCAAACTCTCCACTCCTTATTCACTAAACAGACGATTCCCACAGTGAAGAAGAGAACTGACTTAGTGTATAGTGTAATGTAATGTATAGTGTAGTGTAGTGTAATGTATAGTATAGTGTAATGTAATGTATAGTATAGTGTAATGTAATGTATAGTATAGTGTAATGTAATGTATAGTATAGTGTAGTGTAAGGTAAAGTGTATTGTGTAGTGTCAAACAGCAGGAACTCTGCCATCAATCCTCTAATTCACTACATTAATCTGGCTAAGTTAAATTGGCGAATTCAGAGCAATACGCATTGTCAAATTCGCTACTGCGACAGGCGCTTGGTGATTAGGCCCATTTTCTGTGCACGCCCATGTAAAGTGCTCCATAAATCCGCTGCGGTTGTAAAAGTCTGAATTGGTCGTGAATTTGCCACATCACCGAGTTTGACGAATAAATGCGAATTTGGACCTGTGCTCGGCTGTTCGGACTTTCATGAACAAGTATATAATGTTAAATACTGAACGGGAAAAATGCACAGTATCAAAGTGCTTACAATAATATTCACTTTTTTCTTTAAAAGCTACATTTTATTTTAAGAGGTTGGGACGCGGAGCGTTTTAAAAAATATATAAATAAATTTTGAAGGCCTTGTTCAAAGCAGGTCTCGTTGTAGGTTTTCAAACCAACTCGGATTTCAAGATTAAACAAAGCAACAAATGCTTTTGTGTGTTGAACTGCTGCATTTTAAATGTGCTCTCCAAGAGAGAAAACTACCATGCACACTCGCACGCGCCAATCATCTCTTGCAACGTACAAATAGAGCGTTTTGTATGGACAGCCGGGAACAATGGAAGGATTTGTTCTTCTTTTGATTGGTTCATTGGCAGGTGGCTGGCAGGACAAAGGGAGAGGAATAGGATTCATACACTTTGTTAGGCTTACAAAGGAAAATACTCCCAGCCTCAAACACAATTCAATGACTTTAAAACCAGAGGAGAATTCGCCCTCATTTTTGTTCACACCGCGGCTTCTTCGTGAATGAACGTAGAGTCATAAAACGAAAATCAAAGGGCAACACAGAGTTAGTGAATAATCAGAGTGAGGGTAACGGCACTTTGTGATATGGACAATAACACAAAGTTTGTAACAATCATCATAGTCATCATCATCATGGATATCTTCATCTGAATGTTAATAAAAAGGATCGCAGTTTACGGATCATATCCGCAGTGCGTAGTTTGATGGAATGGAATGAGTGTTTGCATAAAATGTAAACTTTCTAAATCGGTAAAGTCCAAAATTCATTCAAGGTTCCAGAATGGACTACAGCTAAAAATGCCTTTCAAATATAGTAGGGCCACAAGTCCCAGCATTCCCTGAGAGCCAAGGTCCGGAGAACTGACAGCCTTCACCTACTACTGTTCCCTAGTGTAGAATACAACTATCCCGCTGAAAACACCATAAGCCATGTGACTTGAGGATAAGTAAATAGGATAATAAAGTTTTCCAGCGGGACTGCACAGTGTGCCCCAGGAGTGATGTCACTAACGTACCGATCCCTCATTTGTGATTGGTCAGGGCACCGGTGACATCACTAACAAAACTAAACAATTTGCAACTTTTTAGATGAATTTTTTACATTATTTCATTCTGCATTTCCCGCAAGTTTCCATCTGAATTATTTAGTTACTAGGATAACTTACCCTACCTACCAGGCAGTTGTTTGGATAGTAAATGGACATAGATCAGAGTTAAATAATGATAATAAATTATAATCACGCCTTGCTTTCATTCTACGCTTTGATTGCTGGCGACTCGATAGGAAAATAGTTTGGAGAAAGAAAGTTAAAAAAAAAAACCCAAATAGCTGTATAAAAAGATTAGAATCTAGGACATTTTAAACATTAACCCATTTGGTATTTTAATATATTTAGCAGGATTTAAAGAACATTGGTTAAAAATGTCAAGAATCATCTTTAACATTTTTCAAAATAAAGCATAACTGTACAGATGTGTGAAAATATGTAAAATGATAAAAAAAAAGTTGGCAATTTATGTGATGGTATTACCGCCGAACACTTAGGGCCACATTCTCGAAGCTCCAAATGTGTCTTTGTGAATTCATTTTCACAAAGTGCATGAGGTCCGCCGCTAAAATTGACGCGGACGCGCTTCATGCACTTCGCCGAAATGAATTCGCAAAGGCACATTCGGAGCTTTGAGAATGTGGCCCTTACAGGGGTTGTTGACTAAAGTCTGAATTGTTGCGTAAAGTTGTGAATTCGCCAGCTAAAGGCAGTCGCAATTGACTGTTACTGTCGCAGTCGTGACTTTATTATGGGAATATTGTTAGTATAGGAATGTTGTCGCAACTAATATTGTTGCGGTTTTGTTACGGGAATCCGCCGTTTGAGAACTCGACTTTCGAATTCTCACTTTAGCCAATAACAAAGCCTCCCTGGTGTACTAAACACTTATGTAGAGCAACAACGTCTGATAAAATAACAGCAATCGTCCCTTCCTGCGTACTTTGCCCCGCGCAAGCCGCTGACACACATTCACCATTTAAAAAGCTCTCTTGTATTCTTTAGGATTACCAAGGACAAGTAATACGTATAAACTAAAGTTTCAATAAAAAGTTTTTCCAGCCTTTGATATTGTTCAATGACATATTAGACGCACCAGCTGCGACATTAAACATATTGCGTTAAGCCATCGTACACACGGATTTAGGTTGTCCTCTCTGCAAGAAGACGTCACATCTTTTAAATTAGAAAACTTTACTTACAATGCACCCATAATCCACCACTCCTGAATATCACATTAGTCTCTGCAGCGAACCTAGATGGATACACATTTGCCAAATCCTAATTGCTCATGTGCCTACTAGCTGGGCAATAACACTAACACGACTGCTGTGACCTTCCTTTGTCCTTGAGAGGTTTCATAGAAACGTGTTTTTTATTATTTAAATGCACCTAATCCCCACATTATTTGACATGAATTGAAACCACGGATATCAATGTGTCTCCATTTTGATTTTTTTTTTTTTTTTAATGAAAGAATACCGTGACAAATAAAACCACATTTTGAAATGAACAGCGCTTTAAAACGCATGCATGTTCCCATTTCATGCAAGGCGATGCATACCTTCCCCATTTGCGCCGTGTGTGTGTGCGCGTATGTCACAGGAAAGAGCTTAGCATTCAAATCCAGATTTAGGAATGAAGGAGCAGATTGAGGGGAGGGGAGTCGAGAACGGTTTACACCAGGGGTGAAGGAGGGAACATTGATGAAAATCAGAAGGTTTCCCAGCGGGTGTTTCACATCTAACATTAGTGACAAAGGACGCAAGTTGTCTTGTTCTACGAAAAAGGTCTGATCGCTGCATCTAATGCAACAACCTTCCGTCTTAAAAAGGAAATAAGAGCTTTAAAATACACGTTGCGATGATAAAAAAAGACACACATTCCATCATTCGCATGGACTCCAATAACCTAAAGGAGCCAATCAGCAACAGCGAAGTCAAATTGTTCATCGTATCAGTGTTTGTAAACATGCTTTCTTTAAAAGGAAAGTGGACATTTGTGTTGCAGTGAGCTTGCGCTCTATTTTTAACAAAACCACTGCAGCAAAACCCACAAAGTGAATGCAAATTGATTGATTTTTTTTTTTTCTGATTTCTAATAAAAACGCATCCTTTGGAGGAACGCGGGGTGATTTCTTTTTCTGTTTTAATGCACAAGTCTCCAGTCTTTTAATGTTAAATCAGAATAAACAATGTCCCATGTACACTAACGAGAGGGAAACCCTTTCTTCAAATTGTTGTACTTCTAATAAATCCACCTTCTCTAAATAGTAATCTCTAGAGCTATAGATTTCGGGTATTTTAACTGGTCCTTTAATTTCTTCATCGATTGCAGCCAATTACGGATCAGTTTAATTTGCCCTTCCCATGCGGATCTCTCGCCGCTAGCTCTTTCTAAAATGTGTTGTAAAAAAGGATTTACTATAAAAATTAGCCCAAGACCATTTTCATTGGTGTGAAAATATTATTGGTGAGTGTGCTCTCCCCTGACTGTACGGATTAGCTTTAAAGGAAACAGGAATGTTAAAATAAAATAATAAAAAAAAGCATACAAATATATGGATGATGTCATCAATAAAAAAAGGTAAATGTGTGCAAACAGGTTTAAAAAAAATGGTCACTGTGTTTTTCTTTAAAGCAGGCAGGGAGGGGGGAAGCTATTTAACAATGCACTCCTGACTTCCTAGGAAAGAAGTGAATGACACTGTATGTCACAGATGCAGCAGGAAATGACACAAAAGCAATAAAAGAATTCCCCCGGCAAACTGGAAAGCTGCTCTGCAACTAAAAACGCCAAGATTTGTCACATGTAAGTGTTGGAAACGATTTATATTATGACAGGATGCGTTTTATCATTTCATGGGGGGGAAAAAAAAATAACCCAAGCCAGTGGGGGGTCTTCAATCCAGTGCCACATTGACTAAATAAGGGACCAGTTTTCCAGAGGACCTTTTCTGACAAGTCCTCATGTTGTGTTCTATTTAGAGGAATACATTTTCTAGTTCTAACATGGGCACGGCGTCAGTTTCTGTGAAGTACACATTGACTAGGAGTAAATAAAAGGGTTTTCATTTTAAGTATTTTGGTTTATTCCGGATCTTTCAAATCATTCCTTTTCTGAAGGTCGTATTTGGATAAATAAAAAAGTAAGTTGAATTAACCAAAAAAAAAAAAACGAGAAGTGTTTAAAAAGGGGCAAAGATAAGGGTCCCATAACTTTATTATTTGAATATTACAGTATAAAGAGTGTTTCAGCAGGTGGTGGGGGAGTAATTATTTATTTGCACTATGCACTTCCTGTTTAAAATTTAAAAAAAAAACTTCCTGTGACAATTAACAACAGGAAGTTAAGTGCATGTAAAACTGTTCCCCCAATATATTTATATTAAAGATTTGTCACTTCTAGCAAAGAGGGAATTGTTAATACAAATATCTATTGCAAAAAGTCTCATTTATTTATCTGATGCAACACTTCAGTTACTCTCAGTCCATACCTATAACTTTATAGAGATATTTGTTGGTTAAAAGAATGAATATTTCCTTTTTGATGACCAAACACAAATGGCTTCCCCCAGGGAATGCTACCAAACTGAATATGCAACGATGCAGCAGGTGTCGTACCAGGGTAAAGTGAATATTTTTACATGTAGAGTGTAAGTTAATACGGGTACTCTAGGGGATCTATTTTTACCCCTTCATAGGGCAAGAATTTGACCAGACACATGGATTTTTTGCCCCCCCCAGATGTACATAAATGATGATCTATGTGGAAATGGTGCCGATAGCATAATGCCACTGTATCTAAAGTACCATCAAGTCATTCATTCTGAACCCACAAAAAAAGGGGAGAGAAGTGGAGAAGGGAGGAAGAAATAAGAGATCTAAAGTAAGACCAGTTATACGACAATAAATGGGGGAAACAGCAATAGAAAAGGCACACTAGGTTAATATAGGAAAACTAGTTTCTTTATTGAAAGATTGTTGAATTAGTATTAGTGGAACTGTGTGTAACAATGTCATGCACACGATACATAGGCAAGACCCACCATGCTTCGGAGGGGATTAACAGTACAAAGCAGCATACAGTGGTAAGATGTATAGGCTACAGCACATTACATTTCAGCAGGGTACGTTTTTTTTCTACGGAGAAAGATTTACAATCGGAAACTAGGTAATGTAAAATAAAAAAATTTTTTTTTAACACAACATGCTATAGTCTCAGTACATGAAAATAAAACGGTGGAAGACCCACAAACCAAAAGGAAAAAAAAATAATAATAAAAGGAATTATCAGATACAGAAAAAATTACCCACAGAAAATAAAAGAGAAACAGGAAATTGTTTTAGCACAGCAGAATAAGTGGTATCCCTGTTTAACGGAAACGCATTTTGCCGCCAACTTTTTGGAAATAATAGAAAAAAATTTAAAAAATTAAGATCCCATTGCGGTCAATTTGGTTAGTTAAAAACTAGTATCTAGTTACTATCTAGTCTATTTACTAGTATAGTAAAATGTTATTTTCTACTGAGGGAACTGTGCTTTAATTAGTTAAAACGGTATCTGGGTATTCGCCAGGCATTTAAGAAAGCGGATGCCCGCTCATTTTGCATTTCATGGCACGGGTTACTAATGTGATCTTGAATAAATGAATCAGCAGAGCAGAGAATTCAAGACACCCTCTTATGTTCCCTTTAATTTAACCATCTTGTGCTATTCATGCAACAGCAAGGCCCGCGTGCCCATGGGTAATTTTTTTTCTTTTCTTATTAAATTATGTGATTCGCAGTTGGGATTAGAAAGGCAAGCGAAATGAATCCACTAAACAGGAATTTACAGTGCAATGTATATAGCTAAACAGGATGAAGATACAAAAAAAATGGCTGTTATTTTCTACGGAAAACTACTGAAATGATCTACGTTCTATGTTACTACAATGAGTATAAAGAAAACAGGTTCAGGGTTACATTCTCTCCAGTTTATTATTTTTATTTTACAAGAATATGATTTAAAGGATTTCCATTACTTTAAGCATAAGTATCCCCAGTTACAAGGCTATTTCATCAATGGCCTCAAGTCTATTTGTAAGGGCCTGCTATGGGGTTCAACTAAACCCCCCAAAAAAATATTTCCTTCTGTACCGGGGGGGGGGGGAATTTATTTTGTTAAAAGTTTTTGTTCCCGTAAAATACAAAAATGATAAAAAAAAAAAAAATAATAATAAATTGGACATAGGTATTCTGCTTTTAATTTAGTAAAGGTATAATGCAGAAGCGTAAATTAAAATTTGCGGAACTTCCCATTAGAAATTGTGCGTAATTATGAAATCATGAACCAGATGGTGTTAAAGAAGCATTGTCAGAAAGGAATCGTTGCATTTGCATGCGTAAAAAAAAACACAAAAGGTTACCCGCCCCCAATCAACCAAATAAATAAATGAATAAAGACAAAGCAGCCATGAAATAAGGGGATACTGTTGCTTAAATAAATATCAATGCCTTCTCCAGATGGGGATGGTTAAGAAGGGAATCACAAAAACAGCTAAATGCAGAGGCATCACATCACAGAGCAGCAATGTTGAGCTACACAATGGGAAAAAAAAATAAAGAAATAAAGAAATCGATAAATGCAAAATGTCATCATCTCATAGTCAAAATAGAGAGACAGAATCATTCTGGCATTTGTGCGTTTACCCTGACTCGCCACTAAGGGGCACCCCTTTAAATCACATTGTCTCCATAAGGTCCTGACCATATTTTAATGAAGAAATTTTTGAAATTTAAAAATAAAAAAACATTTTAAAAAAAGGAGGGGGGGGGGGAGCACCTCTAGTGGTAGGTCCAGGAAAACATGCAGTGCACCTTTTTTTTTTTTTTTATTTATTAACGTGTACAAGTATGTTTATTTATTTTTTAAGTCAGGGGAGGCTAACTTCACACACGATGGCTTGGTAAAGGTGCCAATTTATTTATTTTTTTAATTAATCCGCTAATCTTATCTATGGGAAGAGGCCGAGAGATTATTAAAAAAAATCCTATCATCCCCCGACCTCTTCGGTGAGAGTTATTAATAGAAAAAAATATTGCTGGGGAAAAAAATCTAATGAGAGAAAATAAAATCAGGCAGAGAAAATGCTGGGATTCAGCAGATCTTGTAATATACACAGACATACATTAATACCCCCTCCTCATATATTACCTCTACCCCCCCCCTCACATATTACCTCTACCCCCTCTCTCCTCACATATTACCTCTACCCCCCATCTCCTCACATATT
>JAKJJM010012644.1:0-11280 GCA_021901965.1 Pipa carvalhoi
GGGGGGGGGGGGGGGGGGGGGGGGGGGGGGGGGGGGTGTTAGCCAGCTTCTCCCTCTCCTGGCACCCCGCAGAAGCTGAAGAAAAGATTACTCACCTTCCTCCAGCGTTCCAGCAATGCGGCTCCTCTCAGCCCTTCTCTCCATAATGAGGTAAGTTGAGCGTGATGTCGCTCCTTGGCGCCTTTGGGTCTTGTCGGCTCTATTCGCCGGCAACTGCTGACAAGACCCGAAGGTGCCAAGGAGAGCCGTCCTGCTTAACTTACTTCAGTCTTCAGATAAGCGCTGAGAGAAGCCGCATCGCTGAAACGCTGGAGTAAGGTAAGAAGACTGGGGAGGATAAGCAGGAGGACAGGCAGGCAGGGGTGGGATAGCAGTAGGGCAGGCAGGGGAGAGATGGCAGTAAGGCAGGGAGGGTAGGCATGTAGGGGAGAGATGGCAGAAAGGAAGGCAGGGGAGGGATGGCAGGCAGGAGAAGGATGGCAGGAGGGCAGGCAGGGGAGGGATGGCAGGAGGGCAGGCCGGCAGGGGAGGGATGGTAGGAGGGCAGGCAGGGGAGGGATGGCAGGAGGACAGACAGCGGAGTATTGGCAGGTGGGCATCAAGGGGAGGACAGGCAGGGGAGGGGTGGTATATTTTAGCACACCATTTGGTTCAGAATTTTTTTTTGTTATTTTCCTACTTAAAATCCTAGGTGCATCTTATGGTCAGGTGTATCTTATGGAACAAAAAATACAGTAAGTTGTTTCCAACTTTTAACTGTCTTTGAATGTTTGTGGATATCATCCAGAAATATTTACCTTACATTTGTTTTGTTGGGATTTGATTTTATTCACATGCTTATATACATATATTTAGGCTCTTCATGTTGTTATTTTAAATGGAGCTGAAATCATCTGTGTTTCTCATTTTAAATAACACATAATCATATTAAAATGAAATGATCTTAATAGGTCATGAGAAAATCGGCTTATGCAGTCAACACTGGATATGTATGTGCAGCCTCTTTATACATTATACTGAAATATTTGGCAACTTTTGACACACCAGCAACTTTCTGTGGGGAAGTCGCTAGAGTGTGATCACATGTTGGAGATTTTCATTCAAATGAACAGAACTGTAAAATAGAGTTCAACCGCATGGTTTTTACCAGTTTTTAATGAATTAGGTGACACAGAAGAAAAAATGAGCGCCAGTGGTTCTTCTGTCTGCCAATAAACTCCTGTGAGTATGTAGAGTCATGGGAAATTAAGTCTGTCTTAAGAAGCTATAGCATAATACTACAACCTTTAACTAAAGTATTCTAATTATACAGTGCCACAAGCCAGTGTTAAATTAAAAAAAGCTGTTTTAGCAACATTTCTCATCAAGTGAAAAAATAGGTTTCAAGGTGTAAAAGTATTTTAATTTTTCAAAATAGCTATGTCTGTTATAAAGGATAATGTACCCCTTCTGTGATTTATAAGGGTATAAAAAGTCACCTGGACTGTGTCACTGTACTGTGCTTATATGTTCATCTAACACCTTGGTAACATTAATATTCTTAAAAATCACAGTAAGGAGTACATTAACCTTAATATGGACATCAAAAGCACCACGTTCCATTCTATAGGGGTTTCTGATTGGGTTAACAAAAGCTATTATATCCAATGGGATTATTCAGGAAAGAGTAAATGCAAGAGCAAACATGAATTTGTGACATTTTGGATGAAATTTACAAAAGTTGAAAATGATTTTTTTTTATTTTTTCATCCGATTTTTGGCTGTTTTTCACACTACATAAATTGAGGGAAATTGAAAATGCAGTGAAAAGAAAAAACAGTAATGCGTTGAAAAATGTCAAAACAGAAAGATCAGCAGCAAAAGGTCAAAATGATCTTTAGAAATATTCCCCTATGACTCAGTAAATTAAAGGATAATTAAAGTCAAGCCCTGATATGGGCTGTTTTAGCCTTCAGCAAATCATTAAACTTACTATGTTAATCCTGCCAGACATGGAGATGTTGGGCGAAATGTATTAAGCCCGAAAAGACTCGATTTGAGTCTTTTCGAGCTTAATGTGGCAAGAATCGTTTTCCAGATTATGGAAATCTGTGTTTTTCGATTTCCATAATCTGGAAATCGGGTATTTGCACCGAAAAGTAGCCATAACTTGTGTGGCTACGGAAATGTTCGGTGCAAATACCCGATTTACAAATTATGGAAATCGAAAAACACCAATTTCCATAATCTGGAAAACGAGATTCCCACGGGAGGTTATCCTCCCGCGAGAATGTCAAAAAGACCGGTAGCGGTCTCTCGACTTTAATAAATCTCGCCCGTTGTGTGTGTTCTCCCCCTTGTGATTACATCTTTACTGACAGCCACTCCACACCTCCTTTAGTGCACCAGTGATGCACACATGCACAGAAGCCCAGTTACAGTGAATAATGTGCTTCTGTACATGTATTAAGGGGAGGGGTGATCCAGTTGTCAGTAAATTGCTAATCACCAGGAGGAAAGGGTACACAGAACATCTGTAAACAGGCTCCATGTTCGGCACAAGTACACTTGGTAAGTTACATTTCTTCCTATAAGTTAAAACAGCCCTTTATTAGGGTTTGACTTTAATTTTCCTTTAAGGCAATTCTTAAAACAAAAGGTGATGCAATTCAGTATTAGGAAAGTCTCCCCCAGTGACCCTCACTGAGTATGCGCATGTGTGTGTGAAGAGATATTTAGAGTCCAGACTTGAGGACCATGGAGTCTGAAGCACACTCGAGAATCCCACAGGGCCCTCAAGGAATTTGGGAAGGATACTTGAAAGTTGATACTCCTACCATAGTAAAGGTAGTGCAAGATAATCCCAGGCTGCATAGTCTAAAACTCTCCTGGTGTTTACCCTTAATCCCCTCAAGGAGGTATAGACTTTGCTGAAAAGGAACCTCCAGGTTGCATCTCTCAGGTTGACCTCAACCACTGGTAGCAACTGACTATGCAGTGGAATTATAACACTTCAAAGCAGCTGAGCTATAACATAGAATTTCTGAAGAGCAGAACGGCAGAACTCAGCAGGAGCACATGCAGTGCAAACAGAGGAACCTGTAAGGAGTGTTACTTAGCCAAGCCAGTTCCTGCGGCGTTCCTCGCATGTATGTGCACGCTCGTCGAGGTTGCGCGCTACCGGTACTTCTGCATCACGATCACGTGATCGCGATGCACCTACGTCACGCACGCGCACGCTTCAGGCGCGCGCCTGACTCGGTTAGGTGCAGGAGCGCACCCATTACCTAGCCTATATAAGGTTTACTCCTTTGCCAGTCGGTGCCCGATTATAAACTCTTCCTGCATATGCTTGGGCTCGTTTTTGCTCTCTGAATCTTCTATTAAAGTCTAAGTTCTGTCTGTACCCTGTTCAAGTCCTGACTCCATCCTGATCCTGTTTAAAGCCACAGTACCTGTATCCTGTTCATGTCCTGATTCAGTCCTGTTCTTGTTTAAAGCCACAGTACCTGTATCCTGTTCAAGTCCTGATTCTGCCCTGTTCCTGGTTAAAGCCTCAGTACCCGCTTTATCTGCCTGCCTGTATCCCGCCTACTCAGTCTGTTATCTGTTCCTGCTATCTCCTTGTTCCTGGTTTCTCTCCATTGCTTACGTCATTACCCTAACCCACCAGTGGACGGCTCTCCTGGGGGCTGTGACCTGGGTACTCATAGCAGCTAAGTCCATATCCCCTTACGGGGGTCACTAGTGAAGACCTAGGGTATCTTAGACCCCGAGCCCTGGGAGTAGCCTGAGCCAAGTCCCTGTGGGTTGCACTGCACCTCATCTCCGCCCTCATCCTCTCTGACAAATCGTAAGAGAATCGTAATATAGGAAAACTTGACAGTGTAGCTGCAGAGCTTTAGATCACAGGACTATGCAATAGCGAATGCAGATCACTGAATCACTTGAATATTTAACAATTTTGATTGTTAATGAAAATAAATATATGGCCAGTATCTCTCCAAAAGAGTATGGGGGTTATTCACTAAAGTGAGCATTCGACTGTCGAATTCTCAAACAGCAGATTCCCATAGCCAATCCGTGACTGACAATTCTCCCATTATAAAGTCATGACCGCATCAATTTTATAGCTACGGTTTTGAAATTCCCTTGGTAAAGTCGCGACTACGACAATATTTTGATTATAAAGTTGTGACTGCGACAGTAGCAATCTATTGCGACTGTCTTTAGCTGACGAATTTACACCTTTACACGACAATTCAGACATTAGAGAATAACCCCCTATGTGTTCATGTTACGTCAGCAGCATTAAGTGAACAGTGATCCTGCTCATATATATTATTATTTGTTTTGTTTTTTTTTTTATTTATTTGCTCCATTTTTTTCAGGTTTTGTAATTTTATTTTGCTTTCTAAATTTCAATTTTTTGCTAACTCGTTTGTACTGTGAGGTAAATGTATGTATTTTAGGAAGCATACAACAAAATAGAATCTCCAAATACGGTGCATCATCTAATCACAACTGAAAGAAAAATGACAAGAGAGCAGCTCCACAACAAAGGCTGCCTGCCCTGCTACCGCCTTTACAAATGCACATAACGGATTGTGACAGATGCATTCTCAAGGCTGTACTACAGCTCTCAGATTGACATTGTCAGAAGGTGCTATGGTAGCATAAGGGAAGGCAGACAGAATGAAAAGCAGCTCTTGTGGTGGCTTGGCTCTTGGGAAGATCGATTATTTTCTTTTAGATAAAATGAATTGAATCATTTTTTTTTTTTAAAACACACAGTTTTTGGAATGCCTAATCATATAATGGTGCATTCAACTGTCAGGAGGATATAAATTCAAGGTAAGTATTATAAAGTAGCAATATACATACAAAGGTAATTCCAATATCATACAAATAATTTGATTAAATAGAGGATAACAAATCCCTTTCTGTAATTTATTAATACTCACTGAGGAGTTCCATGACTGTAGAAAAGGACAAGGACGCAAGAGGAGTGTTTTAATATAGGGTCGAGAACTCTGAGGAAACCTTTAATACCCTTATAAATTGCAGAAGAGAGTACATTATCCTTTATAATATACAAGGCTGTTTCTGAAATCAAAATGAAATATATCTACACCTTAAAACTTATTTTAGCACTTGAAGTGCATTGTTTCTCATTAATTTTCTAATTTCAGCCCTTGTATCACCCAGAACACTGCATATTGAGACTGTAATATACTGTACATATGCAGTGTAGAATTCACATAATGCCTTGTTACCCACGGGATGGTATTACTATCAGACAAAAGACAGCTGATGCTGATTTTTTTCTTTGTTTTAACTATAAAATTATGTGCAGCACTGTTATCATGTGTGGGTTTAATGCCTACATTTCCCATGATGTAATGTAAGGTATTAAGACACAAGATGGAATAAGTTGTGGACAGAAGTCTTAGTTAGCTGCTTTTTTAGTCATTGCATCACATAAAAGATTTTACTTTGTTTTGCAAATCCCATGAGCCCCTATCAATTGTTCATTCTCTTAAGGCAGCGGTTCTCAACCTTTTTGCACTGCGACCTCCATGATGACGTCATCGCGGGGGGTGTGTGCCCGGCCACGTAATGACGTTGCGGCCGAACGTCATCACGTACGAGCGTCACGTGATGACGTTGCGGTGCTCGGCAGTGGTTCGATACCCCTGTGAGCCGGTCGTTCGACCCCAAATGGGATCACAACCCACAGGTTGAGAACCGCTGTCTTAAGGGGTACAGGCAGAGGCAGTTAGTATCAGCTAGTTCTGATACTTGAACTAGTAACATGTGAGTTTTAGGCACCATGTAAGAAGACTTTTGCTTTAGATAGTGATGTTGTGCTGGGACCATGAGAATCTGAGCAGGAATTTAGCAATGTGCTTGATATCAGTTGGGCACAGTGCTAAAGTGTCTGGCTGCTCAGCTGGTAATTTTCAGAACCGGTGTAGCATATCCTGCACTCTGAAGCAATAATATTATAATACACAAGTTTCTATAGTTGATTAGGGAAATTCCTGTGATTTGTAATGTTAAAGTGCTCTATTTTCAGTATCAGACTGGGGCATAGTGTCCCACTGGGAGGCCCAAACCCCACGCCAGCTGCATCACGTGATGTATGACAACAGAGGAGGTTAGGCTGGCCTGTTGGGTGGATCTGTTTGGCCCTCGAGGCCTTAAACTTTCCCGGTGTCCCAGTCTGATGCTGTCTGTTTATAAGATATCCCAGAATGCATTAGTTACCTGGGGTAGTCTTTTTTAGGAAACAGGTTTTGCATGCTAGTAGTAGCATGGAGGAGATAAAACAGCATTGGTAATATTAGCAGCATGGGCAGTCAAGCAGGCAACTAAATTTCAGTTAAAAAGAGAAAGAGAGACATTTTAAATTATTCAGTATACAGTCCATTTGTGATACGTATACTGCACATTGCACAATACCCTGCTCACTGCCCATTAGTCACAATAATATCATACACAGTATCATCGGTTACGCTTAACATTTATCTATGACTACCTGGCTAATTGGCAATCACTTATTCTGAAGACAGCACATTGCTTACTACCCCCCACTTGCCTTCGGTTACATTTTTCACATCCAAATGCATAGCAAAGAGACAACCCACCAGTTACACTGCATATAAAGCCATCCATTAAGGCTTACATTCAGCCTGGGGATTTAATTAATGTCCTTTTAAATATTTATAAAAAAATAATATAAGATTGCATTGTTATATATATTTCTATATCTTTCGTGGGCACTTTAGCCATCCCTTCAGGGCCAGCAAGCTACACAAAAATAATGACCTCATTTGATTTGCCATACCTCTCTGCAAGTATTTAAAAAGAGTACCCTGATAATTTTTCCATATTTATTAAGGACAATATTTTATAATGTGTTATGTAGTTTTGGAGTGAAGTAGTATATAGCGTGGTTTTATGAAAGATAGATCAAACTAATGGACTTGTTTTTATAAAAGGAATGAGTAGTTTATTATACAGGGAGGATTTTGCTTAGGCTATTGATACAGTTCCAGAAAGTATATAAATGAAGGTCTCTTTGTCTAGAAAACATGGATAAATAATTACACACAGAAAGTAGTTATTAATGAATCTTGCACTAGCTGAATTTCAGTTAAAAATTGCATCTCTATTGGGTCTGCACATCCTCCATTTCTATTTAATTGTATTAATGACTTCATGTTAGATATTAAAAGCACAGTGAGCGTTAGCAAACCGATTCAGGGTAATGAATTTCACACAGGTTAACTTTGCATAGGGACCTGGACAACATGTCAACATGGGGCTTTAACAGGCAGATGAGATTCAGGTACTTATTCATGAAAGTCTGTACAGGTGGGTAAATGTGTGAACTTGCATTCATATGCCAATTCCCTATATTCAGGTATTCAGCAAACTCTGCAATGTGGCAAAATCATAACCAATTGGGAAGCTTATGGTGGTCGTGGACTTACGGAGCCCTTTGTACCCCTTTCGTGCATGTGCACAGTTAATTCACCTGTTTATTAAACATTGGAGAGTGTCTAAGTAGCAATAGACTCATCTTCTTCTCTATGGGAACCCACCACTTAGTAAATAAGTAGTAGAAAATTTATGACTATCAGATCATTGCACCCCAAAGTGACAGAATTCACTCTGAAAATTGCTATTTGCTTCTCTTTTCTGCAATTGCAACAAAACTTTAGATATTCATCATGTGTCAAAGTGACAATTCACCTAAGGCGTACTGACGGGAATACACAGATTTGACTTTACCAAATAAAGCCAGCAAAGTGTTAGTATTTTTTTGACATTTTACTTAAATGAATTAAAAAATGTTCAGACCCATTGCCAGCAATACTTAGGAACTGTCTACCATTGAAATAAAAGAGACAATTGTGATTTATTTGACTATTCTCTAGTAACAATAATGTGAACAAAAATGTGACAAATTGGTGATATTGTCCTTTCTTATAATAATTCATGCATAGTTCCAGAATGTCTATAATGTAGAAAAATATAGTTATAGGGCCAGGCGAACAGCGGCAGACAAATCTCTGCTTGCCTGTGCTTCAAGTGCATATTGAAGCGCGTCTGTGACAATTTCAGCGGTGCACCTCAAGCACTTTGCTAAAATTCCTTTGATCTGGCACATTCAGGCACATTCGGAATTACCGGAATGTGGCCCATAGTGGCATTGTATACTTTATAAAGATTCATGTGGAAGATGACATCACTTTGCATCACAGGTATCACCATTGCTATTATTTGCCCAACAATGCTCATAAATAACCAAGCGATTTGTCTTATTACTGAGTGAATACGCTGTTTAGTAAACATGTACAATTGTATACAGTTTGAAATTGGAGAACTGTTTTGTGCTGTGCTGAAATCATTTTTGGAAGGAGAATTCACTCTTTGATAAATATGCCATTCAATCTTGAATATGCAGTCCAGTTTTGGACACCATGACAAAAAAAAGATTTAACTTGAGACTGTCCGGATTATTAAATTAATAATAATAAAGGACAGTTTTGGTAAGAAACACAGGGTATCCAACATAGATTGCAAGAGAAAAGATCATTTGTTTAAAATTGTATTTCAGTGTGGGGGGACATAAAATGTAGTCTGGGCCTAATCACAATGAGATCATTTCAAAAGACACAAAAAACCCATCTATTTAAAAGAGTAGAGGTTCCACCTACAGCTGTAAAAAAAAGTTTGTTTATTTCTTAGTTTTCTTAATTTTTTTGGCCATAATCTAGAATCCTTTTATTTTGTTTTTTTCACAGCTACAATGCAAAAGTAATTAATTAATTTTCTGCCTACATTTTCTCATAGAAGATAACAACTGAAGAGTTGTACATGGTATGCCATTCCTCCAGTTCAGAACAGTGAGGGGATTGTAAGAATGTGCAGTTCAAATTCAGATTAATCTAAAATCCGACACTGCATACCCAAGGCAGGTTCAAATTTCGTCAGATTACCATTAAAAGAAAAATGAACCAATGTGAATCAAATCCAAAACACATACATACAATATTTTTGCTAAGATTTTTTTTATGAACCTCATTGAACCTTTAAAACCTCACTGAAAGTTTAGAACCTCAGCCTCAAACCTCACGGAAACACTATAAAACCAGTAACGTGTTTAATAAAAATAAGAACAAATTTCATTCACAATGTACCCCTTGGAAGGTCATCATCTTCTTTCTTGATTCGCCATAGTGTAAAGGGTCTTGATAGCCGCACTGCCACTAATCACCAAAAAAGGAAAGAAACTTCTTTATGTTCAATACAAGCCTATGCGCAATTCCCTGTTAGGTAGGATTGCCAGTTCCTGCTCAGTTGTGGTGGCAGCACAACAAGAAACAAGATGGAGGAGCGAGGACTTCGCCAACAACATAGACCAATACAGGACTTCTTCATGGCTTAGAAGGCAAGAAGACAGGAAAGGTAAGGGTAACTAATACAGGCTTTTAGAACTTCCATATGAATTTAGACACTGTGCATTGTTCATAAAAGGACAAAATATACATATTTTGTTTTCAATTTTTAAAAATTCAATCCAAGTCTGAATCTAAAGCTAAAACATGGTGATGGATTGAAGGCAAAAAAAAGGGGGGTAAGAAAATGACACACTATCCTGTAATTTAGTGGTGAGTACAGTTTATATTCAGAGACTTTAAAATTAGGTTTCATGTGATAAGGTGGAAAACAAAGGAGAATGTTCTCCTGATGACAGCATTGTGTAATAGCCTCACAGCAAGATTCTACATAAACTATTTTATCTATGGGGTGCTGGCCAGCTGTTTCATTCAAACTAATTCATGAAAAAAGGCTTTCCAAGCATAATTTAAAATAATACTCAAAACGAATTAAGATTAGAAGAAAATATAAAAATAATGTGCTGCTTTGTGTGTGTGTATATTACAGACAAAATATCTGCACCCGTCAGTCTTCAGTGTTTAATTATCACAGGTAATAATTGTTGCATAATGCATTATTTGACTTGTTTCTGTGTGTATACAGCTCTGCAGCACAATTTGAATTATGTTTTCGATATTTCAGTGTGTCTGAATACACAGAACTCAACATGTAGGTGGGCAGGGAAACAACCACCGTAAGTACTGGTGTAGTAACCCTAAATCTGAAGAATTAGTAATTTAAAAATGGCCATGTGACATGTTGGAATGTTGAGTACTCTTTCATGTAAAAAATAGTTTCACAACATGATGTCAAATATGTAACATAGTTTATAAGGCTGAAAAAAGACACAAGTCCATCCAGTTCAGCCTATTTTCCTGCAATGTTGATCCAGAGGAAGGCAAAAAAACCTATGAGGCAAGAGACAATTATCCGCATACTACGGAAAAAAAATTCCTTCTTGACTGCAATATGGCAATAATTGACTGGATTACCTTCAGTTATCTGGTACCCATAACTTGTAATGTTCTTACACTGAGAGCCATGATGTCAGTGATACACAATGGAGGAGTTTCCCAAAGAGTCTATTTTGTGCAATCTCAGCCATTATAACTGTAAAAAAGGTACATTTTCTCATTTCATAAAGGGTAAGTTTTCTCCTTTTTTATATACTGTCTTATTCTTTCTCTCCTCTCCTATAAATTCCAAATAGTATGAAAGGTTACTGGCACAATAGCCCTCGTCTTCAAGGACAAGCATTTTTCATTGTGTTTGAAATGAAATACTGTACAAAGGGGCCACTGTTTCGACTGTTAAGATGTTTTTATAGTAATGTGGTTCAGAAAAATGTTTTTGCATTTCTTTGTTTTTGTGTAACAATTTACTCACACCATTACAATTAAACAATATACCTTGAAATACTAAGGGACTTATTTTGTCTAAAAAAGCTTATAAAACGCCTTCCATCTACAAGCAAATATTTTAAATGTACAAGAGATCCATTTTTCTAAATCTAATTTGCACTTGGTGAAGCATAGAATCTTTCCAATATTAATATCAAGTCATAGTTATAAATAAAAATTGGAATCTAGAAGTCTGTATACAAGAATATTAGTAAAGACAAAGGGAGCGCAAGACAATAGTGCCTTATCAATGGTATAAATGTTTAAGATCCAGAAGCAGAAATCTTCCAAGGTTTTAGTGCAGGGTGCATAAAGTGAAAACACCTTTATGTGCAACAAACTTGGGATAAAATGCCTTTAAATAATCCCTCAATTTGGGTAGTAAACTCCTTTCTTGGACCTTAATCCATGTTCTCCTTAGGATTAAATCCTCTCAGCAAAGGACATG
>JAKJJM010012648.1:0-12516 GCA_021901965.1 Pipa carvalhoi
TGCTGACTTTTTGACCTCACTGTGAAAGCAGGAGATTACAGAGATAAGCTAACTGTGCGCAGGCATCACATTCCACAGTAGGTGAAAACTTCTTCCACATTAGACGAAATGTCTGCAAAAATGTCTGCCTCCTACGGGGAGCTTTACAAGGCTGAGTAATTAATTATCCAGTATCAGAAGAAACATCTACTGGGAAGAATGGCTTCTCACTAAGGTATAGTACAACATATGTAAAGATGTAATCTGACTATAGTTCTCCTTTAAGTAAGACTAGCACTAGAAAATGATAAAAGCATTATGATATACATGGTAGTTTACTGGGAAAAGTGAAATGGCAGATAGCTATAAATAAGAACAAATATGGTAATGGTTTGTTAATAGAACATGGAGCTTTTTGTTTCTAAATGGTATTTAAATGAAGATATCAATATAAAATTATATCTTAAGTAAAGTTACTGTCTTGCATTAAATTAACCAGCAGCATATAGGACTTTTAAATTTAAAAAGGATAATGATGTGAAAATCAAAGACTATAAATTGAACAAAACTAATGTTGAAATGTAAAATGTTGAACACTGTAAAAATGTACAGGAAGCAATGTCTCAAACAGGAAGCTGGTGAGTATCCAAATACCTCAATGTTTACCGGAGCCTTTTCGATGCCTGAAATTTCTTATGATGTTAATACGTGAATGCTGTAATCTGGGGTATATATGTTAGAAGGATGGGCAACTTAATAGCAGTATTTGAAGCCATGTATTAATGTGAGTACGTACACAGCAAACAAGAAACAGCATACAGAATGAGCAGGCAGGACAGGAGCATGATTACAGACAAAAACAAAAATCTCACACTCATCTGCAGTGATATAACAAGAACAACTTGTGCAGGAATTACTCTTTGCTTCTGCAAGAACATATTGATACAGAAAGTCTTAAATAAGTAGACAACATGCCTGAATCTCAGTACTTAGTCCCCTGATTGTTCAGTATTCAATGCCCAAGACTGTTCAAAAGGACATGACACAATAAACTATGATGTATTCGCATCTAGGAGCCACTCTGAACAACAGCATAATTGATTACTTGCAATGATAGAGTCTGTGGACAAGAAAATCTTGGTTTGACTCAAGTGATGATATTTGCATAATGCTTTGCCATAAAATTACTAGTACAAAAGTAAATTCAGGATAAAAAATCAAAAGTGTGATTTGAATATTACTGAGATTTCATTTGGCAAACAACATATTTGCTTGAAGTTTTAAATAATGATTATACTTATGGATTGTCTATATTCACCCTAAAAATTGAAGATTTTTTATTATTTACTTTTTTGTTTTTCTCCCTATCAAACAGAAATGTAGCTCCCATCTAGAATTTAAGGTCTATGACAACCAGAATGTTGTAAAAAAAAGAGTCAGGCTAGATTTGTTATATTCATATTACTGTGTAATATGATTACTGTCAGTTTAGACCTTTTCCTACTACATCGCTACAAGGAAAATAAAACCAGGCAGCTGTGGTGTAACTAGAAGCTATAGTGGGCCCTGGTGCAAGTATTGGGATTAGATCCCTTTGTCTTACTGCACAAACATTATCATAATTTTCTTTATCACACTCCTACATCAGAAAGGTACTGGAACATGCTACAGGGCAAAACAAACTAGTAAAGAAAATGCTCCCTACAATGGAACTATATCAAATAAAATCTTTAAACAAAATGTAAACCATTCTAAAACCAGTATTTCTGTTGGTTAGATTCAAGAAAGCAAACCATTAGAATGTTCAAAAGTTAATAGGGAAGGTTTGGCTAAAGTTAATCATTTAGAACTCTGAACCTAGAATTTAGATTAATTCTAGGTTCAAAGTTCTAGAAAGTAACATTAGCCAAACTCCTGGGATCAAGAAGCAATCAGCTGGCAAAAAATGCACAAAATCCAGACAACTTCTCTCTTATCTACCTTAAAATAAGCCACTCTTCCTGAAGTTATTAATGCAATACATTTTAGCCCTTGAACACTGAAACCTTTCATTTTGTGAGATTATATTAGCCAGTATGAATCTGGATAGGAATGGAAGGAATTTGTGGCTGTAGAATGAGCTAAGAGCCATTCAATTCAATTCAGTAGCCTCTAGAGAAAATGGTAATGCAACAAAAATGAAACTGCCACAGAGAATCAGAAAATAGGTTAGTACTCACAACAACATGCCCCATGTGGAGAATTTTCATTATCGGATATTTGGAGCATCATACTTCCACTCTGTGGTTTATAGTCTGATCTCTATTCTGTTTGCTCATTTCTGAAATCACCGCCTTGAAGTTCCACTGAACATGCACTGAGGTGATTTGCACCTTTGCTGGACACCAAACAGACAGTTGCTATAGACTACAGCTCTTTGCAATCTACTTTCAGGTACTAGTATCTTAGCAAAATTGGATTATGGAAATTCATAGATTTTCTTTCTTACATATACCTCTTTCCTGTTAACTTGGAGGTATTGACCTGACTATAAGCAGACAGATGGTTACCGTCTGATATAGCTTTATCTCAGTATAAAAACTTTGGGGTGAAGTTGAGTGTCAAAGTGAATTTGCGTCTCTTTGAGTCATTATGCTCCAATAGTCACATATTTGCTACTCTATTCACTAACCAGTGGATTTACTTAGGAAAAAAGCGAAAAGCATCAGATGCTTTGTCATATGTAGTGCAGAATAGTCAGTTGAACAGCAATAGGATATGGTGTGATGCATAGAGATACAAATTCCACCAGTGAAGTGCAGTGGAATTTGAAGTGATGCTTCTTTTAAGAACTGTATTTTCCCTTTAATTAAAAAAAAAGTGATAAAGGCATTTACTCTCCTTTTTGTCACATGTTTGTGTACTTTGTATGTATGTATATTTTTATTTATAAAGCTCCACAGGTTACGCAGAGCTGTTTGTAAAATACTGCAGATGAAAACCCATGGTTCTAGTGAATAGTAAAGATTTGTGTTTTCTCTCTCTCTCTCTAGCCTTAACCCTTACAGCTATGATGAAAACTGTCTAAGTATTAGTGAGGATCACATCCCTTTAGCTGCTCTGCCGCTGTTGGCCATTTCCTCCCCACAATACCAAGATGCAGTTGCTATGGTGATCAACAGAGCAAACCAAGTTTACAATGAATTTCTGAAGTCTCCAGATGGGGCCGGCTTTAATGGACAGGTATGGTATCATTTCCCTGTAACTATTCTCTGACTGCTTATAAATTCACAATCATGACTGCAATAAATGAACAATAGCTTTGAACAGATTGCTCTGATTTCTAGCAGAGAAAACACAGAAAATGTTTAAACTTTCAACATATACACTGACAGAAAGATGTATATTTACAGTAGATGGATAGATAGTAAGATAGATGGACAAACAGACAGTTAAAATAAAATAAATCTAGGCTATATATGAAATAAAATCAATGAATTGATTCATTTTTTTCCTACTTTGTTAATATTGTAATTTCTTATTTTCAAAAACAGCAAAGGTAAAACATGTACAAGCACATAAAAACATTGTTTGTTAGCAGCCTCCACACAATTCTTCAGATACATTGGAAATTCACTGTTTCTCATTTGATTCAGAAGTAGGCAATGAAAAGGGGTAAGTCTCTCTTATAACATTGTATAGTCATTGGAAGTTTGATCAATAATTATCAGTCTGGCTCCCTGTTATGGATAACTCTTGTACATCCCCTTAATGGTCTCTTGACCATAAAACACTACTAGGTCTACTAAGACTTTCTGCTGTAATTTTCCAGTAGGAGAATGTACTAAGAGATTTCTCAGTCAAGTCATCCCCAAGGAAAAGATGTTCACTGTCTGCCCATTGCTACTTAGGTAGATTTAGAAAGGGAGATGGGTCAGAGTTGAAGTAAAAAAGTAGAAGATAACCAGGAATCCTGAGTGGGGGGAAGAGCTACTCAAAGTATCACAGAGGACTAACATCAGTAATGGTTAGTCCAAAGAGAGTGTGAAGGTGGAACTCCTACATTTGTGTGGCTCAACTTAGACAACGTGAATCCAGCAGATGTTGGTGTGGTTTCCACTTAGGTTACAGAAGTGTAAGCACTAGAACAAAAACCTGGAAGCAGACTGGAATCAGAAACCTGGAGAGAAAAGGGAATTGCTGTAGTTGACAGGAGTGGATCAGTCAGAATTGTGAAACAGATTGGGAGCTGGTATCATATCAGATAACCAAACTGTAAACAGTAGTGGAAACTGGATAACAGGAACAAGACAGGTTATACTGAATAACTGTGACAACATTTCTGTAGATTCAGCTATGTAGCGAAAGTGGCAAAGATCTGAAGCTGGTTAATGAAAGTGTTATTTTTTCCCACCCCACTAAATACTTGCATTGATTTTGGTACTGTTAAGCTTTCTATGCTACAAATTTCCTGTACTCTGCCAGCATCCACCAAATAACTGTTGAATGATTTCCTCCCTACCTATCTGGACTATCTTGATGTCTATATCAAAAACCCATTTCATCTTTGGCAATATTTGTGGGTGTTTTTCAAGGTTCTGCCAAGTCTTTCTTTTCTTCCTATACCTAATTTAGTTGTATCTGTCATCTATATGCAGACAACTCACTCATTTATGTTTCCATGCAAAAAAAAAATACAAATTTCAATTCACTGACTTAATGGATGGCTGTAAGTCTACGTGCACAGGGGCTTTTGGAAAGCACATAACTTGTAAAAGCACATAAACTCACAAAGCATTCACCATGAGTTTTCAAGCGTTTGTCAAGCCTTCTGCAATCATTGTAGATAACCCTATTACATTTGAAAGGAGTGTCAACTGATGAAAACTCATGGGTGAAGCATCTGAAAAAATGATTTGAGCGCATTAAATGAGAAAATACATAATTAAACGACGGTACACAGCACCATTATTTACATTATATCTGTTTCTATATATGTTTATATGTGTTTACAATGAGCTAAATAACACACAAAATAAATGCTTGTATGCACACACACTTTAAAATTCTTAAAATCAACCTCTCCCAAATTTGTTGTCTTCCCATCCAAACTTAACACAGTCTTTGAATTAGATATTATGGCGGATGGAAGTGATTGGAGTGATATCACCAACTGTTCCCTCGGCAGTTCATCCTAAATTCAATTCTAAATGCATACCTGAAGTATCAATTACGAAGTTGTTCTTATAATAAAAGCACCTGTTGACCCAACTCATTGACATTACTGTTAATGCATTATATCTTTCTAACTTTTCCATATTACTGGAATATCATTCGCCTCTACTTACAGCAAGCTCTGACACTATTGATGATCTAATGGAGCAATAATACTGCTGTAGCCTCTTGTTCATTTGCTGTTATTAATGGGAAATGTCAATTTTCACCTACAGCACTTCCTACCAACCCTCTTCATATTAGCTTTTAAGCTTTTTGGAGCAGGAACCTTGCTCTTTATATTCTCTACATTTTGTAATTCAGTGTATTGTTGTTTTAAATGTATGCTGCCAATCTCTGCTGAAATGCTGGATGTATGACACAGAGCCTTAGAAATAAACATTTAGGCACTTACACATATACAACCTTGTAGCTTGATAATGCTTTTGAAGCAATAATAGCACCCAGGAATATTAGACTGGCATTTATGATAGATTTGTCACCAACATCAACAGTAAACAATTGACCAATGAAGCAAGTTCTTAGTTTAGCTTTTAAGTCAGTTAGTAAAACCCTTGTAAGTGGACTATTGCAAAGAAAAAATGTAAAAAAAAAAAAAACAAAAATAAAAAAAACAGACAAAGGTTAGAAGATTTTATATCTTCTAAGTCTTGTTTTTTGGTTTTCTTTATAGGATCTGATATGTTGGGCTACAGCAAGTGCCCTCATAAAATGTAACATGATGTCCAGTTAATATGTAGCAGGACTCCTTTGCACATGTCTAAAGGTCATATTTCACTCCTGCTGACATAACACTGTTCATTTTACATTCACTCGCTGTTCCTGTCCTACTAGAATCCTCTGTACAAGTTGACCTGAATCCTGCCCAGGGCACTGTGTTTCTGGAGAGTCCTTTAGGAACATAGATTACTTGTCTTACTGCATATTTCCACATAGAAACATTTTTTTTTTACCATGGCAGAATTCTGAAAGTAAGCTTTCTGGACGGAAACGTATAAAATCTCCTCTGGTATGGTAATCTACCTACCTTACTTGGAAATTCCCTCACCATTTTTTACTAGAAAATAATCTCAAGGAAATCCACTAATGGGCAGCAAACACAATACATGAAGTACAGGGGATCATTTTGACAAAGGACGGGAAACCTTCTTACCATTCCTTACAGGGCATGGGTGACTAAACGGCAGGAATGGGGACCCAGGGCTGAATTATGCCTATGGGCCTATAAATCTGTAGCTATTCTATGATTCAGATTATCTCTATCAGTACCTTTACCAGCTCTTTACAATTTTTCATTTTCAATTACTGTTCCCTAAACCGCCTGGCGAATGCTGAAAACAGCACTTCTTCCTTTAGCATCTGGTGCACTCCAGGCTCAGATTCAGTTTCCATGCACACAATGACATATCAGGACAAAATCCCTAATAGACATACTTAGAAAAAAACATTGCAGTTATGGAAAGGACCATAAAAGTGAATCCCAGGTGTGGTCCCAGGTTAATTTAAACCATAATGAAAATTCAGAACCATGTCTGTTCTTAATGTATAATTCTTCCAATAATCTTCTGTATTAAGGAATACAGATGCTTGAGAAAGGTGAGGTATCCTATAGTTAAATTAAGCTTTTTAGTCAAAAGTTTTACAGGAGAACATCTTACATTTTTCCTCAAAAAACTGAAGTAAAGCAGGTCCAAGTAAAATCTTAAATTACCAAATGAACATTGACTTAAAGGAACAGTTTGGTCATTAAGAGTTATTTTCCAGTCTGTCACTTTTAAACCAATGCTTTTTGCTATATATATTATTTACTGATATAATGTTTTTCAATTTACAACCAGTTTCTTATTATAGTTTCTTCATCTTCAACAGCTCAGTTTGAAATCTTAAGGCATAGATTTGACTATAGGCTTAAAAATTTCCAAGAAAGAGCTGCTGTGCACCTGCTGACTTAATATTCCAGACATATCAGCTGAAGAGGAAGTAGGTGTAAGAGGAAGAGCTTCGTTAAGAAAGTAACTATAAATCCAAAACAACTGAAAATAAGTAAATAATAAATATTAGAAAAATAATTGAACACAATGTAATGAACAGCCACATAACTGTTGACTGTTGCAGATTGAACTGTACCTTTAAATCAAAAGATCCAAGCTTCTCAGCTAAGATTAAGTTTAAAATCTGCCCTGTCAAGAAATCTGAGACAGTTTAGCACTTTTTCACAACTGGGAGAAATGCAAGCTGACAGTGGTCTTCTGTTATGTATATAGCAACTCATTTTGCTTTTTTTACTGAATTTTAAGAATAAATAAACATTAACATAATGAGTACGAGGGAAGAATGTAAAAGCATTATTGAATGTTATTTCTTATATTAGTTTGTTGAATGCAAATTTAAAATCAGTTTCAGATTTCTAAATTACATTTTCATAAATGAATGCAGCTGAAAATTAAATTTTGTACATGAGTTATTTGCAATATCTGTGACAGTGCAGATACATTTTTCAATAAACAATGCTGCGCTTACTATTAATTATGGTAACAACCAGTAATTTTTGTTCTGCTAGTCAATGCATTTTATAAAAATATATACACTGATCAGCCATAACATTAGAATCACTCACAGGTAAAGTGATTAACATTGATTATTTGGTTACAATGTAGCGTCTGTGAACTTGTGAACTGTGGTGTCTAAACGGGTTCGTTCATTAAACTGATTATCCAGAATGGCAGGTTGTGAAAGGTCCCCAATATGTATTGGTTAGCATCTACCAAAAATGGTCCAAGAAAGGACAGTGAATTGGTGATGTGATTATGGGTTCCCAAGGCTACTGAAGACCAGTGTTATCCATGGATGGGCTACTTTTAAACTTCTAGTAGTTGAAGGATATGCTGCTAATGTCTTGGTGTGCCTAATCTCTTGAATTTGCAGACAGATACAATTACCCAGGCTGCTATTCATTATTTATATTCCCATTGATAATACAAACTACATTATTATAAAATTAGCAGCAAACATAACTAAACACTAACTTTCCATTGCATTGATAAACCTGAGAAGTAGGAGTCACATTCTGTATATAGTCACCTTCATCAACTGATTTAATGTGTTATATACCTGAATTATCGCATCTTAATATCTAACTGTGGTATAGAAGTAGTTTTATTTTAATAAATGGATTTTTTTCTTTAAAAAGCAGATTGCTAGTTGCCATTGGTTTCTCTTCTTTTCCTTTCTGTGACAGCGATGCACACAAGCAAAAAATGTCAATTTATACGGAGGTGCCTAGAAAAATTTGTAGATAAAAACTGGGAGAACGCAGGCTTTACAAATCTATTTGCTGCCTGAGAGCCCTGCAACACATCTTTATTTTGATTTTAACTTGTCAACAGCACCAGCAGACTGTATGTTCTACATCTGTAAGGCTTGCAATAAAATGTAGCTGTAACGCTCCTAGTTTAATTATAAAGCCATACAAGTGTAGGAGGCATAGTTCCAGTTCCATGTGTGTAATGTTTAGTTGCTTGGATGTATCTCCTTAATGGGAACTGAAAGTTAAAAGATTTTAAATATTTGATTATTTATCCCAAAATAAATATTTCTTTAAGTTGTCCATATTCTAATACTGATGGACTTGTTCACATTATTGTTATTTCGTTCTTTTGATTTCCTAGTTCTGCATCATTATTTTCTCCTTCTTGTGTAGAAAATTTGTGTCACATTTCATGATTATTGCAACCTGCTCTGTAGAATTAAAAAAAAGCTGTTCAATTTTCAAACAAATGATATTCTTATAGCCCTTAAAAAAGATACAAAACTATTAGAGTCCATGTCTAAGGAAGCCAGAAGAGCAAATGCAGAAAAATAACATTGTTTAGTTTTGCATGATTCTTAAGCAATACTTGTGAATATGGTATCTTTGAAGTTGAATTCTGGATTTTTATTGGTTTGTGTTGATGCTCTTTCTGCTGGTTACAGCTAAATTGGACTTTCTGGAGCTCTTCATGAATATGTATTATCTAAAGTTCAATAGAAGCAATGGCACAAGGTGGTATTTTGTTTACTTGACAGATAAAAGATTACTGCAAACCCATTGAAGAAAAGCAAACTCAAAATATTAAAAATGAGGAATTCAACTTCAAAGATAACATTTCTGTAAATGTACATATCAAACCCAATACCAAAAAAGGAAGATGTCGGGAAGAATGAGGAAATGCCTCTTTGCTGGCCCACCTTTGCGTTTCTTTTGGGGTTCTGCTACTGAAGTGCCTTTTTGAGATCTCATGGGATAGATGTTCAGGATGGGAGCAGGATACATTATATAAATGTCAACAACAATTAGAAAAAAGTAGTATCTTGGCCTTCTGAAAAGTAGTATACCAGTATGTATAGTTCCCAGAGAGATCAGGGCATGTGCCTGCCCACGGAGATAATGGATCTATGTTAGTGTAGGGGCTAGTATGGAGGATTGTGAAGCTAATTTAGTGATCCTGAAGATATATTTTGCACATGCCTGTTAGAATGCTGTGTTCAGGATCCAGAGGATCGTGGGGAGATTTAAGTTGAATTATCCAAGTATTATACAAACATTCATATTGCTCTTTCCTTTATTAAGAAAACTGAGAGAATTTACTGGAAAACCTAGAGAGATGATATTACAACCATTTGTTATTCCATAATGCCATCACAAATCTCTATGGTTATTAAGAGAGATGTGAAATTGCATCTATCAGCATGACGAGTAGTTGATTTAAAGAGAAAAGTCTTTTCAGATTTTTAGCCCTTGAGTTCCCCAAATAATCACATAAGCAATTTATTCTTATTGATTTGAAAAAAAAAGTGCAAAGTAACAAAAATAGAATTATATAAATATCTCAGAAAAAATGACTTTAGAAGCTAAAATTGTGTTTTTAGCCATATTACTAGCCCTGTCAGTGCCAGGAAGCAGGGGATTTTAAGCAGACAAGCCAAATAAGCTATTTAATCACTGTAATTAAAGACAATAAATAAACCGTAGTGACATGTCTTTTTTACATGAAATCCCTTTACTAAACACTATGGTAAAAACTCAGCATTTAAACCAATTAAATGGTGGCATAAAGGTGAAACATACACTGATGTAATTGGAGACACATCTTAGCTCACTACAAGATTACATATTACTATTCTAAGTTTTTCTAAATACTGTAACAATGCCAACACCATATTGTTAATGCTAGTGGTTTGTTTGCATTTACTGCTAAACAAATGAGAATATCAAAATTGTCTCATTCATACATTGCATGTAGATCACATGCATCAATAGGTGCAAGCTTGATTTATGTAAACTGATATTATTTCTTTCCTGAAACAGAATCTAGTTGCTTATATACAGCAACGAGAATATCTGTGCAGCTCCATTAGTTGGATTAAGGACTTGTTCTAAGCAGATTGCCACTTTTTATTTTTCCCCAGTGCTTGACTGGTTCAATCTTCAGGTTGGAAGCTCCAACTGAATATAAAAACCTCAACTCAACCATGTGTTATGTCAACAACCTATAAGGCACCAGCTGCAGGTCTTAAATCCTGGTCTCCTACTTCATAGATGTAAGCCTTACAGATCTGTCACAGAAGAAACTGCTTTTGTTTTCTGTAACTAATCCTTTTCAAATCTTGTCTACTCTTATATCTGCCCTTGATTCTTATATCTGCCCTTGATTCTTGATTCAAAGCCTATCTGAAGAACTCAGGTTTGATTTTTGTTCTAAATCTGTCATCCAGTTGCAGCAAATGCCTCCCTATATAAAGCTTCCAGATTCAGTTTGCATTTGTTTAAACAAGGAGTTTAGTCTGCTCAGCCCTAAATTGTATCTAAGGCGTCAAGCGTGGAATTTGCACCGGGGTTGCCCAGCTCAGAGGCAGAGAAAATCCCACTGGACTATCAAGCCACTCTGGATTTAGTTCAGTTCTGATTAAGACCAATACTAGGAACACAGCCAAACTCGTCTGTATCCCACAGGTGGTTTTAATAATTAGAATTCAATTTCAGCCTATAAGTGAATCTGATTGCCAGCCAGTTGCTACAAGAGCTGCCCTATATTAGGCTGCCAGATTATGTGTGTCCTTGCCCGAGCAAGGATTTTACTCTGCTCAAGCCCAGAGCTGTATCACTTTTGCTTAAGAGCTGTGGTTATGGTTTATCTGAGATCCTGTTCCTGCTTTCCAGAGTATCCATCATCAACCCTAGTTTCCACCCTTCAGTCGTTATCCTGATGCTGTTTTTTACTTACCTGAGTGCTTCCAGGTTTCCTGCATTCCAGCACTACTGCACTCCTGGTTCTGCTTCCCTGTTTCAAGTCCTTGTTTCCAGTTTAGCAACTCCAGTGTTCCTGAGATTTAGTGACAGTAGAGTGTAACACCGTGTTAGCCATAGATATAAGCAGAGACAAGTGGAGTATAGGTGATACCTTTTATTGGCTAACTGAATACATGGTTAATACAAGCTTTTCACACTACTTAGTCTCTTTTTCACTGAGAGAGAAATACCCACAATCCTGCTGTCATATGGGGAGAGAGAGTAGAGTGTAGTACCGTGTTAGCCATAGATTTAAGCAGAGACAAGTCGAGAATAGGTGATACCTTTTATTGGCTAACTGTATAGATAGTATATGCAAGCTTTCCATACTACTTAGGTCTCTTCTTCACTGAGAGAGAAATACCCACAATCCCGCTGTCATACTGGGAGATAGAGTAGAGTGTAGCACTGTGTTAACTATAGATATAAGCAGAGACAAGTGGAGTATGGGTGATACATTTTATTGGCTAACTGAATAGATGGTAAATACAAGCTTTCAAGACTACTTAGGGCATGGCATGGAATAAAAAACTAAAGAGTAACGAATTTATACAGAAACTGGTACTACATAGTAAAATGTTATCAGTTTAACATCCTGACATCAAAGTTGACTAAAACAATTACAGACTGGAACAGGGCAATAAAATGTAATCAATTTAACATCAAAACTAAAAAGTAACACACTGGTACAGTAAAATGTTATCAGTTAAACAGCAATGTAAAACTACAGAGTCACAAACTGGTACAGTGCAATAAAAGGTATTAAATTTGACACTCATATGGAATGTCAAACAATTATTTAAATGTGAAGTTCCAGTAATGCAATTAAATAATCCCCAAATTGCAGGTACAGGACACAGGGCGAAATTTATTAAAATTGAAAATGCCAAACTCGAGCAAAATGGCCAATCAGGAGCCGCTGACGTCACGGATGACGTCAGCGGCAGGCAAATCCATTGGCTAAGCGCTGCCATGTGATTTGCCTGCCGCTGACG
>JAKJJM010012654.1:0-18249 GCA_021901965.1 Pipa carvalhoi
AAACAACTACAGGGATGAATGGGTTCTCACTAAGGTATAGTACAACATATGTAAAGATGTAATTTGACTATAGTTCTCCTTTAAGATGACCAAATTTATTTTTTTTCTGTAATAATCAAAATAATAGTTTTTACAGTCTTCCCATGTGATTGCGGATCGGAAGCAATCAAAGTATGGTTGCCTGCATGGACCAATGAATCAGGCAACAGAGGGAGCTGCCAGGGGCACCACTATAATACATTGAACATTGGGTGCTACTAGTATGGGGATATTGAGCATGAGGGAGGGGTAAGAGCACATTTTGAAATTCTTTTCTTGGTTGCCAAAGCAACTTGACCTGGTACTGAAAAAATTGATTATGTAAAATTAGGTAAAAAAAACACATATGAAAATTTAAAGTAAACTTCTGCCATGTGTCTTTTCCTCCAATTATTTGCTAAGCAAAAAGCATTAGTTGGACATACAGAGAGAACCTATGAACATATTGTAGTAATTCGGTGTATAGATTTTACGGCAATTGTGATAAACACCTTTGCTGTTTCTAATATTGATGGTGGTTAGAATATAATTTGTTTTTGGTATTTTACTGTTTTTCTTTGTCTTAAAGTAAAGTCAACTTCATAAAACAAAAAAAAAGTTGAATACTCATTCATAAATAAATAAATCATCCGTTTCATTTTTCACTAACCTGAATTTGTGAAAAAGAACGTAGAGGCCTGGAAATATTTAGAGCTTCAACACAAAAAATTTCCAGATGAGATATTTCTTCTAATAAATGTAATAAAGTAAAATCTCATCAACCTTTTGATATTTTCAGGGCATGTAAATACATGATGTTCATTATTAGATACTTGAGCAAATGTCTATTATTTGTACAGATAAGTTATGATCCAGTGACAAAGGCAGTGCACATTTGGCCTGCAGTTTATAGTATTCCATGTGCAACTGTCAGTCTTTGTGAAAGGACCAGCATTCATCACTATTCTCTTACTTGGAGCTAAAAGCCCATCTATTTGAAGGGTTTTGAAACTACAAGTGGATATAAGCAAAGCTGGATACACCAGCAAGAACAATGCATATACTGAAAACAATACTTAATGTTTGACAAGAAGAGCCAGCTGAATATTTACCTCGGGATCTTCATAGATCTCTGGGTCCATATGCAATGTTGGTGGATAAAGGGCTATAAAATCTCCTTTTCTCAGTTTGACTTTCTGGTTACCCTCAAGGTCCATGTCAAAATCCTCTTGGACCACCCGGATATTCATAGACGCAGCACACAGGCGGAAAGATTCCTTTATGGCACTATCTAAATAAATAGAAAAAGTGAGACAATGGTCCAAGTACAATTTGCTCTACAGAGTATTTACTGTTAATGAGATATTTTTAAACAGCAGTGATTTTCAGAGGCATGGGTTCATGCACCCTTATGCACATTAAACTTCCCTATGCTATTTATGCTGAAAGCGCTTATGAAACATGTACCAATGTACAATGATGATTCTACATGGGTTTATTTATAAATCTCTCTTGGAGTCCCCGTGGTGTTAGAACATGTATTTATTATGTGAATCCAAACATAAGTATTGATGTTTCCATTATTTTTATCCCACGTGGAGTATAAAGCAATACTGTAGCAATTGACAGAGGCCAAGTGTGAGTAATACTTGTTTATATAAAATGATTTGATCAATATTTGTTATTTATATACATTTAAACTGCCTATTGTAGAAAGCTGCAGAAAGCAAATGTCCTTGCTTTCCCAATGGCCTTCACCTTTTGCTCCTAGCACGACAGATTTTATGGCTAATTTCCGGCAATTTATCCTGGCAGTTTGAGGAGGAATCCCAATGGGAATAGTATGAATAATTTGCATAAATCATTCTGATCACATGGCATATCAGCATGTAGCTCTTGTCTAAATCCGCATCTCTCATTTTGTAATCAAAACTGACTTTTTCTCTAGCAGCATTTATCAGAGTGGTAATGGGGCTCGGGTTCCTCTAATCAAAGTCTTTTTAAAATGAAATATAACAAATGAAGTCATTTTCCTAAAAACCGGAGCAGCAAACAAATGATCATTTAAGATAATAAATAAAATCAACATGTTTCGGGAACATGCAGTCACTGTTGTACCCAAAAGGTTAGTTATTAGAAGCAGCTCATGATTCATCCATGAAACTATACTATACAAATGTTCTTTCAGTAAAAATAAATGTATTGCAGCATACATAGCAAATAAAAGGGCCTTGGATGCTTTCTCGCAGAAGGTTTTTCCTTAAGCGTGCATTTGTCTAAAGAAATGAGGCTGCGGTCAGCTTTGTGTGGCTAGCGCTGTGATTCAATGTGACGTACAGTGAGTCTGTGCATATTCTTTTGGACTGCCTTCGTTACTATAATCAGGCAGAGTCAAATCGGCTTTGTTGGTGATGAAGCCAGAAAAGAATTCTGGTTCGAGAATATGGCCTCTACAGTGGATAGCTACAAGGCACCGACACGATAAATTTCAACTGGCAGCACTCTGGCAACAAAAACTTCCCATGGTACAAAGCAAATAGTCCAGGCTCCATATTTTTTTGTAATTTGTAGTATTCAAAAAAAAATTTTATAATAACAAAATTGAAGCTTAAATTGAGACAGATTACGTCACGTAATCAGCTATACTGTCTACCCATAGGATCAAGCATTAGAACAAAAGAAGGTATAATTAATAGAAAGTGTCTACGGCTGTTAAAAAAGCAGGTTTGTATTTTATATCCTGGTTAATTTGGTCGCATCATACTGATTGTCAGTGGTCCAGGAAGCATGGTGCTCTGTGCCTAGTGCAGCATCACAAATGACAAGTTGGTTAGCATATCTTATGCAGAAGTTAATCACAATAATAAAGCACAAAGTATGGCATAGCAGTCAGATCGTAAATGACAAATCTGTTTTACCTTCCAGTACCAGTTATGTGTGTAAGACGAGCTTGGCTGTAGCTCAGAGCGATCATGCCGATAATTATTAGATGACAAAAGTAATGAGTCACATTATGATCAACAAAGGACAGTGGGACTTATTTAGGCATGTCATCCAATATTAAAAAAAAAAAAAAAGAAAGGAAGAACACTCGGCTTACACAAGAGCATGCAAGGCTATACACATCGAGAAGAATGACAATAAAACTGCAGCCTTCCGTAGCAGTTGTCATAGTTCAGCAGACACCAGCAAGTGCTACTAGCAGACCAGCTGGGTAGCTTGGGAAGCCTTCCATTCTGCACCATGAGGTATAGTAAATTATCTAGCACTGTAGAGCAACATCTGTTTCTGTGCTAGTGCCGAACAAACAAGGCAATTTTATAAAATACCTAGGGATAAGCGGGCAACACATGTACATGACCTGATTTTTTTCCACTTATACATTTGATTTTGAAACTTTCTACTTCATGAGATTGAGGCTGATGCTCAATTTGCCCACTAAAAATTCATTTATTTGTCAGCTCGTTCCTACAATACAATATATTGTTACAGTCTTGCCAGTTAACCATGCACATGGCTTCTGCTATTGTGAACTCATAAATCCAAGGAACTCTAAAATCTCTATACATTAAAGTCAATGTGTCTATATTCATATGACTATCTGGCCTTACAAAGTTATTTGCTATACTTAGCTTGCATGCCTTCAAGCGTTTGTCTTCCAATTTCCACTGAATAAATGTGTACTAATGAGAAACAGAGCAAGCTGCTGAGGCAAAGCTGGGTGACTTGAGTCTGGCCTGCCACCAGCTTGTGATAGGCAAGCAAATTGAGTTAAAATGAAAAGTCTTGTCAGCTGAAATGCAACACAGTAGCCAAACAACAAACTGTCAATCATCCTATCAAAACAGGGAACTGTAGGCAATCAAAGGTCATTGGAATCATTTGTAAATTTGGCTTTTGTTCATTGTTAATTCTTAACCTTTCTTTACGTCTTTATGGCTTTAAATAGTTTACTAATTTGTCCGCTGTTGAATCCAAAAACACTAATAATAACTACAGAAGAAAAAGCACCTCGTTTACTACTGTGGATTCTTTTATTGACATTTGTGTTTTAAAAAACACCGCATGACCAGACAACATACAATTCTATATTCATCTAAATAACCCCTTTTTTCTTCCTTCTAATAAAATCTTGGTATTGTGTAAACAGATACATATTATCTTAAATTTTGTTTTTTTTTAAAGGAATCACTTTTATACAATTCACTGCCATGTTGAATATTATTTAGTAAAATAAATATCCCAGGCGATCATGTACCAGGAACTGCACATGCAGTTTATATTATACAGTTCCCTGTAACTAAATTATCCAGGGTCTGAAAGATCGTTTGTAACATCTATTTTGTACCCATGAATTCAGTGGTGATAGACTCAGTAAGTATTATGATTGCTAATTTAGGAGTTGGGGAAAAATGGATTTTATCTTCAGGGTTGAACTGGCTTTGTATGTGTGCTTGTTTTCACTGTGACTAAACATAAAAAGGTTCCTCCACACAATGAGCCTTATTTTCACTTAAGACCATTTTTCATGACAATGGTCAGGTGATCTCATGGCCCTGATGGTAATCTGTGATGAGTAAGGATCTGGTTGTTTTTCTCTGCATTAAGGATCCAATTCTAACCAAATCTCCAACTCCTTTTGTAGAAAGGCAGCACAAATTGCATGGGAAACTTGCTAATCAGGTTTACTGTCTTCAGACATTCATCCATGTAGTAGTCTTTTGTACACACAAACAGACTCCTCTTTGAGGCAGGAATATCAAATTTTGACTCCTTAGTTCAGAACTCTTGCTGTTATTATCCAGCACCCTAGTTTGTGTGTTTTCTTGAGGTTTCTTTGTTTCCACTTCAGAGCAATGACTATGTGGTTAAAAAACTCTTCTAATAAAACCACTTCTGACAATATGCCTCTAGACTGTAGAGGGGTGTACCTGGATTCCAGTGGTTCTATAAATATAGAGTCATTAACAATCTTATTAGCACAGTTGGTTGATGTACCTCTCATTTGCTGAACTCAATGTGACAAGCAACAACTCTTTTTTTGTCAATCGCTTTTACTTTTTTCTGTGTGCTTCTTCACAAGGGACTTGAACATTTTGGAAAATCTTGCTGTGAAATTTCTGCTTTGGAGAAACCTTGTTGATACAGAATAACCACCTTCATGGGAATTCATCAACAGCTGTAATCGTATACAGAGGTCTAGTAACCCATAGCAACCAATCAGCTTTTAGAATTCACTAGTATAGTGGATCTAGAATTCTGAAAACCAACTTCTGATTGGTTGCTATGGGTTACTAGACCTCCGTTTATGATAACACCTGTTGATGTATTACCCTGCTTGTTTATTGTTCTTATGCTAGCTCTTGCATTGCCGTAAGACCTGCTACCCATGCACCACTTAGTTTGGTTGCCCTTTATTTACCTTTCTAAACATAATTCATTTAGGTTAGGTGGTGGATGGCTCCACAAAGATGAGTCAGGCTAGATCTAGGAAGGAATTCACTGCCTCTTTGCCCTCAAAGATCCCATCAGCCTGGACTTCTTTGCTTGATCAGCTAAGCAAAGCCATGTAGACTACAAACACTGAGGCCAGCAAGGTGGGGACAAAGAAGAAAAACATGGTCCATGCTTTAAGAGGGAAGGGTTGTAGGGATGCAGCTCTGAACACAGGGTCCCTAGGAAAGGAGAGCAGTGTGATCTGGACATATTTAGTGGTCTTGGTGCCATGACCACCTGAACTGATGTATATTCAGGACTACAATATGTGTTTTTTATGTATGCATGGTTTATACAGATAATCTGTAAATCTTTACCCATGCTGATCAGTTATATACAGTTTTGTTAGTAAGAAAATAATGAAAAGTTCATATACGGCAAGGCTTATAACTAACACATTTTACAAGGCTTGTCTTGAAATCTCTGAAACCATGTTATAGCTTACCGTCTTTGCATATAGATTGATTATATAAAAAAAGTTTGCAAAAGTTTTGTTCTATAGGTGTCTATTTTTAAAGGAATGATATTACAGCTCTATAGAACAACATGTTTACAAATTTGACTTGATCATCCCTTTAACTGGGGACACTAACAACATCTGATAAACAGCAGATGAATACAATCCTTCTTCTCTGATTCTCTGGACCTGCATTTCCCAAAATACACAGACTGAGAAAACAACACCAACAGGAAGAGTCTGAGAGTAGAAGGTAAAGCTGAAAAATATACTGTTGAAAAAATTACGGTATGTAATATAACTGAGTACAATTATAAAACCGCAGTTTATAAATATGTTTGGAATATCAGTGCAACAGTTAAGTAATCTTTGCAGCTGTCAGTATTACTTCAATATGTTACTTTATTTAACAACTTACAAAAATCTCTATTTTTAAAAATGAATGTTTGGAAATCTACAGTTTGCTCTTTTCTGCTAAAACACTAATGTAGCAGGCATAAAATAAACATCTGCAACAAATTGGGACTTTTACACAGCCATACAAGACATTTCTGGATCATGCAGGCAGTGTTAGAAGAAAGCGGTGATTGACAGTAGTGTGACCAACCAGAGGTTAGTGAAAGTACAATTAGTAGTGAGAAGCATGAGCTCATCCTCCCACTCCAGAATATTCTGTTATATTTGGTTACGTGTCTTCATTATATACAATGAATATATGTATTCCCGCAATATGTAGCCAGAATTGGGTCCCTCCCTAAGTTGGCTAACTTTTGTTTTTCATTATATACATATTATATATATATAGTAGGATGTAGTGGTCGTGTTAGTCCACAGATGCAAAATAATGAGTGTTGCAGTACTTGGTGATACCTTTTTTATTGGACTAACAGTCAGTTTAGATAGACAAGCTTTCAACAGGTCTGTCCCCCGTTTATCAAGTATTGCGCTCCTGCTAAAGTAACCTGCTTTACATGCCACACATCAATACTGCCCTTTCTCATCTTAGAGCCTTCTCTCTTTCAGCCCCCCACATCTGGAATTCTATGCCCCTTTATCTTTGCCAGGAACATTCCCTCTGTACTTTTAAACCAAACTAAAATCCTACCTTTTGGAGCACTAGCACTGATATTTATTACTGATTTTTATGTAAATATTTTATTTTATCCTTAGTTATTTATGATTAGTATTTGTATTTATTGACCAGTGTTTCAGTACATTGTTACAGCTCTTATTATCCTTCTATTTGTGTATGTAAGTCTTCCTTCCATTTAGATTGTAAGCTTTATGGGGCAGGGACCTCCAACCTTTTGTGTCAACCACAACTTGGCGCTTAAAGTGAAGTATCCTTGTGATATTACACTTTTATTGTTTAATGCACTTTTCCCATGTCTGTATTATATTTGTACTGTTGAATTGTACAGCGCTGCGTAAATTTGTGGCGCTTTATTATCTAAACTGACTGTTAGTCCAATAAAAAAGATATAGAGATAGAGAATAATTTTTTGGTATTGTATTTATATAGCGCTGACATATTATGCAGCGCTTTAAAGAGATTCATCATTTACTTCAGTCCCTGCCCTGTGGAGCTTACAATCTAGTTTCAGTCACACACACAGATGTATGTTTTTGGAATGTGGGAGGAAACCCATGCAGGTGTGGGGAGAACATACATACTCCATGCAGATGAGGTCCAGAACCTCAGCACTTCAAGGCAGCAGTGTTAACCACTGAGCCGCTGCACTGCCCTAATGCACATCTTTCTGCAAATTATAGGAATATTAATAGCTCGTTCAGAAAAACTACAATTCCCATGATGCATGTTGACTACACTAATGTATTAGTGGCAGAAGAACCAGTTCTTCTGTTAATTTGTTCTTTTGTTTCACTTAAAATTATGTGCTGCAGTGCGTTATCATATTTCAGAAATTACATAGGTTAATGCTTACATTTCCCATGATGCAATGCATGGTATTTAGTCACAAGATAGAATCATTTGTAGACAGAAGCCTTAGTTAACTACATGTAATTACATGCAACACCCAATCTTTCTGCTGCAAATAAAATGAGTGACTTACATTCAGTGAACTGTTTTGTATAGCCATGCAAACATATCTGTAGAAAAATTATCTATTTTTTATACTATTACTACTCACTGTTGAATGTAATTAATATGACATAACGATTAAGGGGCTCATTCATCAAAGTGATAATTTGACTGTTGAAATGAATTCTCATAAATTCGATAGCCATGAATTCTCTACTCATTATTCAATAAACAGAGGATTCCCATATATTCCAACAGCCTCAGACACTGTCTCTTGTATAGCAAAGTGCAGTCAGTCAAACAGTAGTGGGGAAAAATAGATAAGTGCTGCATTGTCAATTTTTTGATAGTAACTATAATCTGACTAATCTGAATTGCCACTTAGTTTTTGTTTTTAACACATTTACTGACTGATTATTCAACAACTGGTATTTATATATGATCACTCCGACTTGTGTTACCAAGTTGAACTTATCAAGAAGATAATTGGCTAGTCAAATAGAGAGGTCTGGCTTTCTTTACAACTGCAGACTTCCACTGTGAAGCCAAATATATATATCTGCTTGACACATTATGTTGTGATGTTCAGTTGTATCCTATCTTGCTATTGGTTTTAAATACATCTTTGCAGCAATAATGAGTAGTTTTTCCTTTGTCATTATTGTGTCATCTAAGAGTAATATGTGACTGAGATTTTGAGGAGATGTGATATGAGGAATATGGTGTACTGGAACAGATTGTTACCAAGTCTATTGTGGTACAAAATGCCTATTTGTCTAATAGGCACATCACAGGCTGGTACAGGGGAGATTTTCAGCTGGGTCACAGTCACGTGACCAAGTGATTCATCGGCAATCGCTTGGAAATTTTATGTTTTTGCTGGGGGGGGGCTCCAAAATATTTAAAAAAACACCACTGGGCTGGTATCACAAATACTCTGTTAATGTGCAAAGCTATTCAGCTAAAGGGCACAGTGCAAGGCTACTAGGCACAGTGCACAAATACTGGGCAAATAGTAGCAATGCACAGTACATTGAGAAAAAATGGGACAGGAAAGGACAAGGTGTACAGTAACTGAGATAAGGGGTGCAGTGCAGTACAACCTTACTAAAGGGATCTGTGCACTGTAACCCTTTAGTACATTGCATTGAAATTTGGCTAATGCTTATATTGACAGTGCACAGCGATTTGGCTAATGTGCACATTTCTCTGCAATTCAGTTAATAGTCACATTGTATATTGCATTGAAGGCAATGGTGATAATGGGGCACTGGGCACTAAGAAGGTTAACAATGTAACTGTAAAACAATCCAAATAAAATACAACTGGATAGATTACTGGATACTGTAGATTACTGGATACTGTAGATTACTGGATACTGTAGATTACTGGATACTGTAGTACTGTAGTAGCAAAAGTAAGTTATGATATATATAAATATTGCAACCTCACCAGTTAAAGTGAAGTGTTTAAGACTGGATCCTGGTCATTTTAAGCAGAGGCAGAAATAATTGATGGCCTCAGTGATACAGATAAAGAGCAATGTGCATGGAAATTATAACTTATACACAGTAAGTTTTACAATGTAACTGGAATAATAAACAATATTCAGTGTAACTGATGGGTACAGCCAACTTTGGACAATAACAATGAAGTACAGTAAATGTATACTAGATGCAGTGGGTTACTGCTTACTGAGGATGATGAGCTCTGTAACTAACAGCTGTTCAAAATGCTGCTCATTCTTTTGGAATATTTACTTGGAAACTGGTACCTAGTGAATTAACCTCATATAGGCATCTAAGCTTATTAAACTGAATGAACGATTCATGATTTGGATGAAACATCACAATGATACATACTGAAATGTGGTTTCTGATTGGCTCACGACTATCAAAGAAATCCGTTAAACAAATGTGTCTAGGTTTGGCATGCTTCTTTGTAAAATCATGTCTACATATCGAATAAAGGAGGTCTAGCACTTTTAGGCAGTCTCTGGTTAAGCGGAATACTGTTTTTATAAATCAGTGTAAAAATAGTAAAAAAAAAAAAAAATATTGGTTTGGTGTGTTAATACAATTATTTGCCAATGTCATTATTATTTCTAGGCTCTCTTCACAATGGCAAATTTTTAGGGCTAGTTTAGTCAGGCTTCAATTAACCCAGTATATTTTTGGATTGTGGAAGGAAACAGGAGTTCCCAATGGAAACCTACGCAGGTATGGAATGAATATACATACTCCATGCAGATGATTCCAGTGCAGAATCAGACCCAATGCACAAGGCAGTAGTGCTAACTACTTAGACACTGCACTGCTTTGTGTGGCACTTGCATTCACACATTTACACTGTGCATTGTGAGTTGTGGCATGCTGCCATTTTGGTTTGTTTCAACTATTAGGGGGTCATTCCGGTAGCTCTGAATTTTCTGTCCCAAATTAACTTATAGCGAACTCCCATTATAAAGTCGCGACTGCGACAATTTTTTTGTCACGGTCACGATTTTATAATGGGAGTATTGTCGCGGTCGCGACATTATAATGGGAGTTCGCTATAAGTGAATTCGGGACAGAAAATTCGAAGCTACCGGAATGACCCCCTTAGAGTCTACACTCGCCCCAAAGGGAGGCTTACTATTAGTCTATTTTGGCAGGTTGCCTAGGGCTGTATGCATTCAGTCATGGCATCATTGTGTGCAGTGCAGGTGTGTACCTAAATTGTATGTGTGTGTACAAAGCAGTATATGGCTGGTCTCTGTGAAGGACCAATAGCTGTTAGTATAAACAATAATAAAGCTCCACACTACAATATAAAAGTTCATATAGTTACTCATAGCTTACCAGCATCAATAGATTTGAATTTGTAGAGTGTGCTATGCAGTAAGATGCAGAGCATTTGGAAAATATTTTAACTCTGTTTGCAAGGGATTATTCCTGTAGCAGATGTTTAGAATTAAATACGTTAATAGGCAAACGCTCTTTTTACATTATTACTAAACTCAGATTTAGCCTTTTGCTTACCTTGTACTGTTAATTGCACAAGCTGTAATGTTTACATGCAATGAAAGTATCTGCAGATACAAACTACCTAATTTATAATTGATGTAATTGGATATTATTATGTCAGTTAAGCAGCTGTGTCCTCCACCTTCTCAGTAAACAGAAAGATGCGAGAAAAGGAGTTCGCCTCTACTTTGTTTCATGTTGATAAAAATAAATAAATTACCTAGCAGGACCAGGTTGTCCAACTGGTCTCTGGTGATATGGATGTCATTGCCTGGTCCCCTTGTTCGACCTGTTGACTGCAGCAAATGGTCAATTTCGTCACGCACTGCTGCAAGTGCTTCTGGGTGCCTCACAAGGTAATACATGGCCCAGAATGTTGCCGGAATAGTGTTACCCACAGAGGCCCAAAGGAAGGCGAAATGATGTGCTGAGAGAAAATAAGTGAAAAGGAAGATTAATAGCATTTATTACACTGATTAGATTTGCAGTGCGCTAATTAAAAGATGTTAGGACACAGACCCAGCCAAGGATCAGTGAATGCTAATGAGGACCAATAGGCTTCTGAAGTCTAATTTTCTGCTTAATGAGAATAGTTTAAATTGTAATGTCGATAGAAGGGAGGAGGATGTAGTAAGGGGAGTATATGAAGCTAGGTTATAATTTCTTTCTCATTATCACCATTAAGAATCATGTTTTACCACCTCAGCAAAAAAAAAAAAAAAAAAATCAATTATTATAGATGGTTGTTTGAGAGTAAAACATTTTATCATGAGCCAATTAAAAGAAGCATAAAAATATTCAAGGTCACAATTTCCATTTTTTTTTCTTTTTCCATTTCTATAGGCTATAGTAAATCATTTTGTCTGTCCAATTGATTTTTCATAACTCCTACCTGCTTTGTCATAGTCCCGGAGTTCATATTGTTCAAGTATATTTCTCCTTTTTTGGACAACCTCAGACATCTCAGATCTTTTTTCCATTTTATTAGGGGAAACAAACTGTATGAGTTCTTCACGAATTTTCTTGGTAGCTCCTAGCAACGCAATTGGTATGTTTATGACAAGATAGGGGAACTTGGCATCAAACTTTGTAAATTTTTCTCTGATTTCACTAATAACTTTGTGACCATCTGCAACAGGATCTCTTCCATAGAGTGTCATAAAACTGGCTTCAAACATAATACAGCAGCAGAACTGGTACATTTTTTCTACTTTCCAATCTGTTGCTTGTGAGAATTTCCGTTCGAATACATGTTGGAGATTTCTCATCATGCTGTCAGTAAGTTTGTCCAATGACCTACCCTGCATGATTTTGTAAATTCTGGACATATCATGCTTTAGATGAGGGAACCTTGCTTCTGTTATGCGTGGGTAGTCGAATGTTCTCGATGCCATAGAATCGGCAAAATCATGAAAGTCAAGTTGCTTGCCATGTCTAATGACGTACTGGAACTGGGTCGAATCCATGATAAAAGTGATATATTTGCCTGTTTAAGAGAAAAATATTTCATGGGTGTCATTTTTACTGACATTATTATCCTAATCATAACAAAAATCCAGTTATATGATGCTTAATATATGCAAGACAACTGCTATATTTCATTCATAAGATTCATAAGTATGGTAATTTATAGTAATTAAATATGATATCAGGGCGAAAAATAAAAACATTGGTCAACCTTTTATAAACATTCCTGCTTAGAGTATCTTGGATCCCTAAATCACATAGTTTACGGAGTTCAAGTGAACATTTTTAAACAGCACAGTATAAAGCAAAACACTGTTTTATGGACTAATTTCCAAAAAATTACTGCAGTATATATAATTCATTTTGGGCCATGTACAAAGCCATCTATTAGTCTATTTAATATGAAATAATGCAACAAAAGACAAGTGGGCATGCCTTCCATTTAGAAGACATTAGCATGTTTCACTGATATCTTCAGAACACTTATTTATTCTGGAATGAGCAGTAATTATATTAAATGTACTACTCAAATAGGTTGTTAGAAGTCAAGGAGGGAGATTGTATATATTCTAGAGTATGAGTGGAGAATTGTAACCAAATAATAGACACCTTGAAAAATGTCATATTCATACAGACATAACAAAAAAATGCCTGCATAAAAAGGTGCAGCTAGCTTCATCCTTTACTTTCCCCGATTAAAAATTAAAATAAAAATTCTGCAAAAAGAATACATAACCAAACATTCTTCTACCATTCAGTGCTTTTTTTGGTTTTACTCTCTGGTTCTAATGGAAAATGTAAAGCTGTTGGAAATGTGTATGCTCTCAACCCAAAATTACTGTGAGTTAACATTTTTATTACAAAAGGGATTTCTCTGCGTTACTCTGTTACCAACATACCTTCTAGACCAGCGGTCCCTAACCTTTTCTGGTCCATGGAGCAGTTCCCCTCCTGAAACCAGGAAGGGGGTGCTAGAATGTGGTATCTGGCTTCATGATGGCGATAGGGACCCCTGTTCTAGACTATACATGACATTTTGCTCCGACAGACACAAAATCACTATTCTATTTACAAAGCAGTGAAATTCCTTGCTGAAAAATCAAACAGACCCTATTTCATGCATAGTGTGGCAAAGTCAGTAGCACATGTGTGACTTGAATAAGCCCCTAAAACTCTAACAAATGGAAAAAGCATTGAAAGCTAATAAGCAAACAAAACTTTAAATTCCAAGTTGACTATTATGTGCCTATTACTATCAATGTAAATCACTAGGATTGCCTATAAGTGTTACATGAGGAAAACTTGATTGGATGGTAAAGCAGACAGCTGAGGACAAAATGGCTGCTAACAATTCTCCTTATAATTACTATTTATTATTATTGCATATATATACAACTCTGGCATCTTCCGCAGCGCTTTACAGAGATTAAGCATTCACTTTAGTCCTTGCCCTATGGAGCTACAATCTAGTTTTCCCTATACAGACAGACAAACACAGACTAGGGCCAGTTTTGTCATGCATCAATTAACCTAGTATGTTTTTGGATCGTGGGCAGAAACCAGAGTGTCCAAAGGAACCCACACAAGTATGGGGAGAACATACAAACTCCATGCAGATGATGTCCACAATGGACCTACAAGGCAGCAGTGTTAACCACTAAGGGTGTTATTGGCTAAAGTCAGAATTGTTGTGTAAAGGTGTGAATTCGCCAGCTAAAGAACGTCGCAATAGACTGCTGCTATCACACTCACGACTTTACTATGGGAATATTGTCACAGTCGCAACTTTAAAATTGTCGTGGTCACGGATTTGCTATGGGAATCCGTTGTTTGAGAATTTGACAGTCGAATTCTCACTTTAGTCAATAACCTCCTAAGCCACTACACTGCCCCAAGTGCATTCTTATACTCAAATACAAATATTCTTACCATATGTCTGATGTCTTGGGAGCCCTGTTAATATAAAGGGTTACATCCACCATATTTTTCTAAATATGTGGTAGTGAATATCATTATTTTTGTATTTGGATATCACTCTGTAGGGATCTCTTTTTATTTTCATATTTCAGTGTCAAAAAAGACCCAATTAAATGTATTTTTTCCTAAGAATAGATGACTAGAATACTCTGGAGGTCTAGTAGTAGTAGGGAAAGTAATATTAACAATTAACTTAGCCTTATGAAGCAGAGCTAGTTAGAAATCCCTAGTTAGATTGAATTAAGAGACACTTTTATGTATTGTTGGAGATCACAAGTGCATTCCTATGGGTGATAAGAGGGGTTATTGACTAAAGTCCAAATTGTTGTTCTAATTCACCAGCTAAAGATGGTCGCAATAGACTGCTACTGTCGCGGTCAAGAGTTGGAAATATTATGGGAATATTGTCACAGTTACAACTTTACTATGGCAATAATGTCGTGGTCGAGACTTTAAAATTGTCGCAGTCACGGATTTGCTATGGGAATCCACTGTTTGTGAATTCGACAGTCAAATTCCTACTTTAGCCAATAACCCCTTAAGGCGAAATTTATTAAAATTGAAAAACATGATTTCTAATCGATACTGCGATTTAAATAAGTATCGCCGAAAAATTATCGATATCAAATTGCCGATATCGGATGGTATTTTTGCGATGAAAATTCGATTTTACAAAATTCTGTAAAAGTCGCTGGTGATGTTTTTCGATACCGATTTTCAGATGTGCGACTGATGCGTTTTCTTACAAAAAATGGTAGTTTTTCTATATCGCGATATCGATTAAACGATATTGATAATCGGCTTTTCCGATAGTAATAAATTTCGCCCTTACTGTGCAGTGAGATTATTGAATGGGAATAATGCTAAATGTCGCTCTGTATGTACTACATAACTGATATTTCTTGCTGTGAACCATGATGAAAAGTTGGATGTTCTAAGTTGCTTCGAAATGTGAAATGAATGGAAGACCATCAAGGAAATCTGACTTTTACTAATACAGACAGCAGCGAACTGCATTGCATACTTGCCTGTACCTGGTGGATACATTTGAGTGGTGCGTTTGCTGCTGGCACACAATCTGGATACTTCATTGTTTGTGCATTGCATACATAGTAGATGTCATGCCCTCTTTATCAACAGCAATCATAGATTCCAATTCATGCTTTTATACATCCAGGTATTAATTAAGAAACAATGGAATTATACTGCATAGTTCCTAAAATGTGACACCGCATGAATCCAATCTGCTGGTAACCCAAAAAGAAAAACAAAACAGATGCCTGCACACTATGTCCAAAAATAATGATAAAGATGCTGTTTCTCCACAGCAACCAATGAGGGAAATGCCTGCTAATGATAGCTGTCATCAGTTATCTATGCTTAATTATTTTAATTTCATTTCTCCAGAATACATTTTTTTTCCTAAATAAGGAAAAAAAACTCAGAGATATTGCCTGTGTTAATGGCACCATCTGTCCCAAAATATTTAGGGAAAGCAAAGTGCTTCCTAAATATATTAGCTATAAAATTTCTGTCTGTTTATTAGAATCACTGACTAGAATTTATTATACATGAATAGCCCTGGGCAATGAAGTCATTAAATCCTCAGGTGAGTTTGTGACTCAGTATCACTATGATCATGTATCAAACAGTACCATGTGAGGTTACATGATGTAACATTCACAGTTGTATATGGAAAAGTAGAATTACAATTATTTGATATAATCTAAGGGAAATCAACTTCCTCAAACTGTTTTTTTTTTTTTTCATTGAAACAGAGATAAGCCTATAATAAATATTTTATATTCATGAGAAAACTATATTAGTTTTCCAATATGTTACAGAACTGCACCACATTAAAATTATTAGCTCTTAGAGGCTTTTAGTCCCTCCTGAATATTTTGACACCATGCTAGGCCTGTATAATAAAAACACACATAAAGAAGAACTAAAGTGCTCAGAGGCGTGGAAGAGTCTGAGGGGTCTAAACATACTTACAGGTTTTTTCCCAGCTGCCTCTTCCTTCTTGCTCCAGAAACTCTTTATCCTGCAAAATCTAGGGTCATGATCCTGAAGGACCTGTTATCTCTCTTTTCCCTGGTGCACAAGTAGCAGCATTGGGATATAATACCACATCTATGCATGCTTGCATTAGTGACGAAGGAGAGGATGCCGAGCTGTGCACAGAATGTGATGCTAGAACCTGCAGGATGAAGAGCATCTGAAGCAAGAAGTGGTAGCCCCTCCCTCTTAGTCAAGGGCTTCGCTCACTAACTGAGCCTGCTCCACCCTCCTGAAAGTAATTTAAATTCACTTTGACTTTCACTTTCTTCAGGAAACTAAGTGATAGGTCCGAGGGACTGAAAAACTGCAGAAAAGAAGTTTAAAACAGCTCATAGTCAAAAGGTGCTTAGTAATTTAAATACTGCACGCAAGTAACAGACTGCACAGAGATAACAGAAGGAGGGGCTAGGATTAGCTGAAAACTTCTTCTCAATGTGCTTGTTTTTCTTCTATTGCTATGACTATTCTGCAAAATCAGTAAGCCTAAACCTGTCATTTTAACACTTGTTGTACTTAAAACTAGGTGGCCAATAAATAGAAAGTTATTTATTTACAGGTTTACTGTCCTTTTAAGTGTGCACCACAGCTCCAAGACTGATGACATGGACATTTGATCAGAGCTTCTATTTCCAAAGTTAAAACAGAATTAAACCTGCCTGAAAATAGTGCTGAAACGCTATTCTTTTATTCAGTGAGGGCACAAATAATTACCACTATAATAGATTTAGATCTACTTTTAAAAATAGCATTTGTAGTCATGTGTTTTGAAGCTTTGATCATATTGAACTGATTGGGATTTGGGACATTTTATAAAATGCCCCACACATTACTAGGCTAAGCAAACATACTGTGCATAGAAAATTAAAGAATTCTTGCTTTGGGACTGGCGGTTTGGATAAATATGATAGCAATAACAACTGAAAAGATGTATATGGTGATAAACTGACTAAAAAAAACCATAAGCTTATATTAGGCACTGACTGAAGATGGCAACCACAATTTCCTAGAAACACACCATTTTCTGTTTTTGCAGGCAGGAAGTGATAATGATTAAATAATAAACGTTGGCCATATATTAATAAATAATAAGAAAAGACAACAGTGCCCATACTTCAGAAACAATGTCTAGGGTAGCCTATAATGCAAAAGTTTGCCATCATTGTGGTTAGTAAAGACAAATGTGGTTAAATAAAAAAAAAAAAATAGAGAGAGTGAGTGAGAGAACATTTCCAAGCACATGCTAAACAGTCATTTTCTGGCAGGTAACAGAATGGATTAGAATCTTAGGGTGATAATAGAAAGCGCTACAAAACAAATGGCTTAATGCACAGCATCCGTGAATTAAAGCCAACATTATGCTTGGATAGAGCGAGGAAGGAAGTAGCACATCAATTCAGAAGAGCTGCGATGCCATCAAGTGAGCTGCTGACAGTTCCTCACAAAACAGGGTTACATACCAACATACACTAAGGGATGAATATCGAAATATTGCATCTGCTGTGACAAAAAAACTTCAGAATAGAAGTTCTACCAAGAAGTGTTTTGCATATTTGTACACTGAAATCAGAGTGCCATTAACATGCTTTTACTAGCGCTTCAAATGTATAAAACTAACCCTCTCAAATATGTATATTCACATATGTGCATGCATGCTCATGCCTTAGGTTAACTCCTATCTATCTATCTATCTATCTATCTATCTATCTATCTATCTATCTATC
>JAKJJM010012709.1:0-11235 GCA_021901965.1 Pipa carvalhoi
TGCCCCGCCTTTCTTGAAGTGACACACCAGCCGAGTTATGCTCTGCTTTTTGACAAATTTTGACACACTGAGCTCAAAAGGTTGGCCATCACTGGTGTAGGGAGTCAGAGGTATGATCTGTTTCTACTTTTCACTTGCTGTGTATATGAAAAAAAATGTATTAAATGCAATAAGTGAGAATAATATATGCAGCCCTGTAAAGCTTTGTTGACAAAAAGGATGCTTTATAACTTCAATTAAAAGTCATGATGGTGATGGTGTTTTGTATATGTAAGGTATTGCACAGACAATCCCAGAACCTACTCATTAATGATTTTTAGTTAAGACAGTGATTAGATAATAATGAGAGTTGAGCAGAATCCTGTCAAGGTAAGTAAAACAGTTATGTGATAGAGAATTAGGAATTTGGACGGAACAGCAGTAGACTATTAATGAAGAAGTAAAGTCTCCTAATACATAACATTTGTTCATTTAAGGGCAACTAAAGCCTCAGAAAGATGTAGGCTAGAAATAATTAGGGGAATTCAGCAAAGGTAGCAATCACTTACAGAGGTCTAGTAACTTGCAGCAACCAGTCAGAGGGTGGCTTTTAGAATTCTAGCTCCTCTATACTAGTGAATACAATTGTTGATTGGTTGCTATGGGTTATAAGACTGCTGTAAACTATTGTCCCCGTTGATGAATTTCCCTGAATATATCTTACATATAGGGCTTATTGCACCAGCACAACAACAGTGAAGAATGATGCCTTAAAAGTTGCCCATGGAGCTATATATTTTTATAATATATACTTCTTAGGGACTGAGACAAAATAGCTTGACTAAAAAGTCAGGTTAAAAGTGATAAATAAATCTACTTTTAGCTCTAATTAAAGCAGTATGTAAGCAGCAGTTAAACTTACCCCTCCTCCACATTGTAGAACTGTTTACTAATGCGCTCTAATACATATTATGGAGTACAATGGCTTTCAGGCCAGCTATACAGTGTGTAACTAAGCTAATATCCTATCCACCCTGCATTATGTGTATTTTATAGATTTTATAGTTTTAAAGGGATAGTTACCAGTTCATCTTTTAATCAATAAAACACTATACCTATGTCAATGTACCAGGTAACATACCCCAATTAGTCAAACAATATGTTTAATGAAGTGTCAGGGTTCATGAGAATATTAATAAGGATTAATAAGGACCCAATATGGCAGCCGTGTGATGGTAACATTAGCACTTATATAAGATAGCACTACAGCCCAAAGGTACTGATTTGCTGCTTCATAACATAGCGGTTTAGTCTGGCAGACCCTATAATTTCAACATATCAGTTATGGTTAAGGTACATTAGTCCTTCTTTAAAATAAAATAAAAATATAATGGAAAAAATTTGCTGACTGCAGCAGCTAGATATGAGTAAACTGCTTGGGGTTTGGTTTGTGCACTCTTTCCACTAACTTGCACCCAATGATCCATAATTAAGTTGTAAACAAACAAACCAACTGGTTCATAGTTGATTTATACTAATTTATTTTAATCAATATTTCACTACTTCTACGAGTGACCCTGTAGGGGATATTTATAAAAATCTCCCCTTAAATTTATATAGGGAAAGAAAATTATTCCTGCATTAAGTGTTCAAAAATTTCTCAATTTTCATAAATAAATATCTCCCATAGGGGGACTTGAATGAATAAAAAGTTTCACTGACATATTCTTTCAGCAATCAGCAGAGACACTTCATTGACTTCACATATTAAGTAAGGATAGTTATATTTTGTGTTGTGCGGTTGTGATATTATAACAACTGTGAATTTACACACCACTTTGTGTCTATTTGCTCAAAATGCATTAATAATTTGAGCATTCATCAGGTCTGGAAGTAATAATTCACCAAGGTCCTACTAGCATGAATACACAGATTTGACTTTGCCAAATGAAAGTGGTAAATTGGGCGGGCTTTCAGCAGGGTTTTTGTTGGTACTCTGGCAAAATTTCACTCAAAAGGCTTAAAAAATGTACCAACATGAGCTAAGAATTGTCTGTCTTGATATTAATTTAAAAAAAACACATTGTAATTCATGTAACTATTATACCATATTGCTTCAATATGGTGACATTGTCCTGAATAATCATAATTTATGCCCATTTCCAGCATGTTATAAAAGAACTAAAGCTTTAAAAAAAAAAACATATATTAAATAAATACCTTATAGTAAGCTCCAGCGATGCACTCCCACCTTCTTCTGTCCTCTAACTTCTTTGCACTGAGGCAGTCTTCACAGCGCTTTGGCTGTCACGGATCTGCCGCAAAGCTCCGCCCCTTATGCAAATGAGCGATGATGTCATCACGCTCATTGTGCCCCGATGAGAGGAGAGCTCTCACTGGGGGAGAAATGAGCATGATGACATCATCGCTCTATTTCACCACCGGTGACAGTGAGTGGGAGGAGCTTCAGGCTGGCAGCTGGGCCCTCCGTAGTGCTGTGAAGACTGCCTCAGTGCAGAGAAGATACAGCACACAAAAAGCTGGGAGTGCATTGCAGGAGCTTACTATAAGGTATTTATTTAATATAGCTTTTTTTTTTTTTTTTTACAGCTTTAGGTCTCCTTTAATGTAGAAAAAGATGGTTTTGGTGGTATTGTCTCCTTAAAACAGATTCATTTAAAGATGAAATTACTTTCATACTATATGCCTATTTATGACATGCAAGGTGGGTACTTGCCTGTTAGTAAGGTCCAGTTGGACCGAAACGCATCAGGCAAATTAAGTATTCTTGAATCTTTGAATTACTCCGCTCCAGTGTCTAAGTATGGATTTTAATATGCAAGAATAATAAAGTGTAATGTACAGAAGCTGACATTACTAAAGAGAAATATGAAATGGTTAATTTGATCTTTAAATTGCATGTGAGTAGATTATGCACTAAATAGAGTTCCCCTTTTTAAAGTGTGTGATGCCCTATTACAGTAACTTTGGTAACAATTGATATGGGTGTAAGGGATCCCAACTGAGGGAAATGTACAAAGTTTCAGGTAACAGGAAATGAGTATGCAGTCTGTGCTATGGGAGATGAAGGAGCACAGGGATTAGGAGGATGTGATTGAATAAATAGAGATAATTGTTACAAGAAATTATTGCACTCTGTGAAAATGCTGAACCTGAGATCTTTATCAGCTGTTACCTCGAGAAACGTGTTATAAGTCTGAAGAATTGCACCTGTGATCTGTAAGAGAAAATCGGAAGCATAAAGACCCAATTTTTGCAAAATTTATACTTGCCTGTTTTCGTTTGAGGGATCCAGGACCTATTAGCGAAGAGAGGTATAATCCTGAACTTTCTTTAACTGTTTCTTAAAGTGGTACAGCATGTTGGGTGATAGGAAAACCTTACAGGGGGGCACCGTGACCCTAGCCTTTTACATACCATGTGAGCTTAGCGCCCTACACCCGCCCTGGACACCACAAAAGGAGCAATAAGTTTTATCCAAAGTCAGTGAGCGTGGTATTTTCCTTCTATTTGCAAAATTATACATTTACGGGATGGAGAGGGATCAGTGTTTGACCTGCACCCAGAAGCACTTGTTGTATGACACAATCATAGGCTAGCGGTTAGTGCATGTTGTGCTATTATATCTATATATATCCCTGTACAAGTGATACAGTGCCTTTAAATGTGTAGACATTTCATTGACCTCTTCTGTCAATTAGCTTCTGTGACATTTTATGATTCTGTTATTATGGTGTGCATATAATATGGGCTGATGGAACTAATAACAGTTGGTCATACTAGATTTCTTTTTTCTTTGATTTACAGTAAGATAAGTGTGACAACATAGGAACGCGCATATATAATCTGAATAAGTAAATACTAATGAATCACTTCTCGGGAAATTCTATTTGTTATTATATTATCTGTTATTCCGCATTGCTAAAGAGGAAGAATATGAAACACACCTGTACCTGTGAAAATGAACTATTGGTGAGTAGGTGATACCAAGCCAGCACACGCACGGTCACGTCACTATGCCAAATACCAATCTGAATGGTCTGTTTGTTACATCAAGCAACCACTAAAAACAGCCAGTTGCAGTTTCTGAAAGCGGGTTTCATGATACAGGGGGTTATTGGCTAAAGTCTGAATTGTTGATTAAAGGTGTGAATTTGCCAGTTAAAGACAGTCACAATAGACTGCTACTGTCACAGTTGCGAGTTCATTATGGTAACATTGTAGCGGTCTCAATTTTACTATGGTAATATTGTCGCGGTCGCAATTTAAGATTGTCGCAGTCGCAGATTTGCTATGAGAATTTGCTGTTTGAGAATTCAACAGTCAAATTTTCACTTTAGCTAATAACCCCCTAAGTCTCCCACTAGTAAATATAAACACTGATGGGATTATTCAACAAAGTGCAAATTCAAAAGGCATAGAAAATACCTGTTCCTTCGCATCACTAATATCTAACAGTTGTAAATTAGCTTATCCTTATTTACTGAACTAAACTGTCTCTTGGCAAAAAATCAAACAGCATTGGATGCTATTTAATACATTATCAAGTGCTGTCATGAGAACAGTAGAGGAATGCATAGTGATGTGAATTTGCTCAAGCAAAGTGAAGTATGTATATTGTATGTATTTATTCATTTATATAGTGCTGATATATTACACAGCGCTTTACAGAGATTCATCATTCACTTCAGTCCCTACCCTGTAGAGCTTACAATCTAGTTTCCCTATTCAGTCACACACACATAGACAGATACAGATGTATGTTTTGGGATGGTGGGAGGAAACCCACGCAGGTGCGGGGAGAAGTGACATTTTGCCATCATTCCCATGGATCTGTTTAAAGGAAACTATTATTCTAACTGTATCTTTCTTATATTAATGTCAAGTTACTATCAATGGGCAGCATTGATAATAAGAAAGGACAATTGTCAACACTTTTTGCTCACCACTCCTGTTATCCTATTGAAGTCTCCTACATTAGAAGTGATTTTTACATTGCTTTCTATCTGACAAAATTCCTAACTCATGTTGATACTTGGTTGCTATTTTCTCTGTCAACTCCCTACTTACCACTTAGGGCAGACTTGGGCATTGTGCGGCCCTCTGACTATATCTAACCGGCCCATGTGAGCCTGCGAAAACAAGGGGGCGTGGACAATTGCTATAGGTGCTGGCAAGCAGGGGGGGCATGGACAATTGCCATAGGTGCCAGCAAGTTAACTATATTACTCTGGTACTGTAACACCATTCCAGTTTCTCATGTGGCCCCATGGGAAAATTAATTGCCCACCCCTGACTTAGGGGGTTATACTGTAAAGTCCAAATTGTAGTGTAAAGATGTGAATTCACCAGCTAAAGACAGTCGCAATAGACTGCTACTGTCGCAGTCGTGACTTTATAATGAGAATTTTGTCGCAGTCGCGACTTTAGAAAGGAAATGTCAAAGCTGGAACTTTAAAAAAATTGTCTCGTTCACAACTTTATAATGGTCTCGACTTCATAATGGGAATCCGCTATCTGCGAATTCAACAGTTGATTTCTCACTTTACAGCATGACCCCCTTTGACTTTTAGCAACGTCAGTCAGTGAATTCGTAGTAGTATAACTTGGTCAGTTTAGCACTTTAATACCTGATAAATAGCTGAATAACTGATTGAAAGCAAAGTGATGCGTAGATCTCCATGAATTGGTTGCATATTCACCACATCACAGAGAAGTGAATGGACTGGAATTTTCACCTCTGGGTGACTGTTTGGACTTGATGATGATGTCATGGTTAATTTGTTATATGTTGACATTAAGGGGGCTATGTATAAAAGTTGAACAGGTCTTTTGACCACTTAACGGTGAAGAAACAGTAATTTTTTTTACGGTATTGCCTATTTAAAAAGCTTTTATAGTCATTTCAAAAGTCACTTTTTGATGCATTGTTTTTTACATTGAAAAGTTGTTTTCCATCCTATGCTTGGCGAATTGACACTTTGTTGAATAAGCACTGAAGTGTTGGGTAAACATACAGTTAGGGGGTTATTCTCTAAAGTGAGAATTCGACTGTCGAATTCGCAAACAGTGGATTCCCATAGCAAATCCGCGACTGCAACAATTCTCCCATTATAAAGTCGCGACCGCAACAATTATTAAAGTTCCAGCTTTGACAACATTTCCTTTTGTAAAGTTGCGACTGCGACAATATTCTCATTATAAAGTTGTGACTGCAACAGTAGTAGTCTATTACTACAGTCTTTAGCTGGCGAATTCACACCTTTACACGACAATTCAGACTTTAGAGAATAGCCCCCTTAGTGTAATTAATTCATCACAGAAAATATTGCTCTTTGGTAAATAAGCAAAGTCACACATTTATGTCACAATTTTCACTTTATCACTAAAGATAAATATGCCCCTAAAAGTCACCAATGAAACCTGTAAGGAAGCACAAAAAGTCCTCTAACTTGTCAGCACAAACAAAAGCATACTACAATAATTTTTTTACAACTAGGCAAAATTGCCAAAAAATAATGAATTACTTAATAAATTTTTACTACTTTCCAACCATTTCACCATTTTAAATATAACCCCAAAATGTTGATTTGTTTCACAACAAAGACATTAAGGGGGTCATTCCGGTAGGTCAGAATTTTCCGTCCCGAATTCACTTATAGCGAATTTCCATTATAAAGTCTCGGCCGCGACAATTTTTTTGTTGCGGTCGCGATTTTAATAATGGGAGAATTGTCGCAGTCGCGACTTTGTAATGGGAGTTCGCTATAAGTGAATTCAGGACGGAAAATTCGGACTTACTGGAATGACCCCCTAAGGCTGGGTTCACACGAGCGAATGATGCGCTGCGCATCATACGCTTGAGTGAATCCAGCCTGAAATACACCGCGCTCTGAGTCCCATTTACAAGGTAAGTATGATAGGGATGCATGGGGCTGCATATTTTTATTTTCGCACGAGCGTATGACGCACTGTGCATCATACGCTCGTGTGAACCCAGCCTAAAATGCTACAAATCAAATGTGTAATTCTTTATACAACATGCTTGTTGATCTGTTGAAACAGTCGGCATGATTGTGACATCAGCCATCCCTAATTATGGTTGTACAAATAACAGATTAGCAAGTACTGGGGAAAGAACATACCATATTTAAATTCCTAATAATTATACATTTCAGAAATGTGAACAAATTGCTTAGTCGGAATGTAGGTGGTGGTGTGTAAAAACAGGTAAAGCTGCAGCATAAGTAGAGAAGAAAATAAAATTGTCAGTTTCCACAAAGCAAAAGAATATAAATTCAGTGATGCACTTTGCCTCTACACAAGCTAGCCATTACAGGACTTGTTGTAAATACATCCATACTTAGAGAGTAGTTTCACAGGCATTGTAGGAATTATCATCACTTGCTGTATTCCCTAAAATATCCCCCATTACTGCTATTCAGTGTGCTACTTTTTATTTTCCATTAAGTTTTTTATTTTTAGGGATTTTCAAACATAAAGGGGGTCATTCCAGTAGGTCCGAATTTTCTGTCCCAAATTCACTTATAGCGAACTCCCATTATAAAGTCACGACCGTGACAATTCTCCCATTCTAAAACTGCGACTGCGACAAAAAAATTGTTGCTGTCACGACTTTATAATGGGAGTTCGCTATAAGTGAATTCGGGACGGAAAGTTCGGAGCTACCGGAATGAACCCCTTAGGTTCCATTGACCAGGCATACTAACACGGTGTTACCCACTAATGAATATTACAGTACCCATTACAATCATTAGACAAAAACAACCAAGGATAGCTATGCCAAGTAATTCTAGCCAAAGACAGTCCTGTTACTAAATCCTGGACTCTCATTTACTTACTGGTGAGTGGTGCCTAGTCAATGGAAATGTACAGGCAAGAAACAGTTAAACAGTCATGTCACATTCACCTTTGCTTTATCCAGGACCCAAAGTAACTGTGCAATGCAAATAATTCCAGGCTGCTCACTGTGTTATATCAAATGGAAATCCCCATTTTATTGCAGAAAAAGTTTACACAATGTTTCGTGGGAAAACCGCCTGCCTTCATCAGGCGATTTTCCACCAAAACGTTCTGTAATCTTATTCTGCAGTAAAATGGGGATTTCCAGTTGATATAACACGTTGATCAGCCTGGATTTATTTGCAATGTACAGGCAAGAACATTACATTAAACCAGTTCTTCTTAACTTACGTAACCTAGGTTTCTGTTTGTCTAAAAGTGCACTCCATATATTATAGTAAATGTTTCTGACTGTATCACCACATATGGCAAGACCTCTTGGATTTCTGCAACATGCTCTTACAGGGGCCTATAAGTGATTTCTCATATGCAGCTAGGAAATGCTGCCAGCCAACGATTCCTACCCTAACCACTTTATCTTCTACACTCATTGGGGATATTTATTAAAATTGTAAAAGTTTTCTCCTGGGATATTGAAATAACTTTAATTAGGTAATAAATATTGATATTGGTGATATCAATATTTATTAAGCCTCTTAAGGTTATTTTAAGACCTTTTTTAATCGATGAAAAGTGTTGGCAGAGGGAGGCAAAAACCATCATTATATATGGAGATGGTTTAGAACATTTTCTCTAAATCCCCTTTAAAAAGACCAGCGATATCAATGGAAAAGAAGCTCCATTGAAAGTAATGTAAAGTGTTGTGGTATTAACGCATGTATATCGTAAAATTTCATTTGGCATTACATAAATTGCGGGAAAACGAAAATGTGGTGAAAAGAAAAAATGGCAAAAATGTTGTGAGAAGTGCTGAAACCTATCAAATAGCAGCTAAAAGGTCCAAATGACCTTTACAAATATCCCCCAATGGCTCAGCTGTGCTCTATAAACACTGTGTAATACTGCCCCATCCATAAACTTTTGACGTTTTCCATTAAAAAGTCTGTTAAACTGAATATGTAGTCTGGGATATTGTACAGGTGGCACTCAGTAGCAAATGCAATGGTTGGAGAAGCCAAGAGGGAAAGCATTCATTTCTCCAAAAATAAAATCTTTTAAACAAAGTAGATTTTGTTTTGATTTTATCAAAACTGTTTGATAACAGGTAGAGCATTCAAGTTATTAAGAGGAAAATCTTGAGATTACAGCTGCCAAACACTTAAAAACCCAAGACCTTGTTTTACATTAGGTATGGAGTTTAAATCAATAAAATCTGGTAAGTCTGAAAGACCTGGCAAGAAGATGGCATTAACAGCAGTGTAACTCATTTTACTTAACACAGCAAAGGGTTATGGTCTAGAATCTACATATATAAATTATCTGAGCTACTGTTGTTAAAAAAACCACTGCTAAGTAAAGTTCATTGAAAAAAAAAAAAAATCTGCTAGCAGACTCGTCCCAGTGCTGTGTGCTACCTTTAGTTGGGAACAGGTGCGTTCAAAATATTAGTAGGTTTCTGTTTACGACAGATTACTAGAGCAGTACGGATATAGGACAAAACAGAGACACGACGCCTAATCTGTAATTGACATGCTAATGAAATGTAAAAGCTGTGGGTCTTCTTTTAGTCAGATAGGCGCATGCTCAGTGACTGTCAATCACAAAGTGAGCTGTTCAGATGGTTGGAAGGAATGCTGTTTAGTTGAAGTGAAAAACTATGTTTTGTGCTCTGTCTGACTGTTGCTTTCATCCCATGCAAACTGCTGCTCTGAGACTGTACCGTAAAGTGCATTTTAGTATGTTGCAAAAATCAGTATTGTAAGCTGATATTGTTATTGCTTTTTTTTTTTGTTTGTTCTGGTGATTTTTTTTTTTGTTTTGTTATTGTTTATATTTAAAATGTCTTGTGGTTGCTAGGTTCTATTAATCCAGCAACCAGACACTGTTAAGTACAGACTGGAAATGTGATGGCACAAGGCCTCCACACAAAGATAAGTAAAAAAATTAGAAAAATAATTAGTAAAAAAAAATTACTAAGATTAAATGGTTTTCTGCTTGGGAAGGGTCATTAATATAATTTCTGGTTGCCATTGTCATTCATTTATTTTCTGTTTGCCAATCAGAAAATTCAATGCTCCTTAATCATAAAGATGAAACAAAACAAAGGTAAATAATTGAGAAACCACAAAAAAGATCAGAGACATACTCACTTAGAATTGCCACTGTATGTACTACTGGGTTTTAGCCAGTATTGTTCAGGTCTTTATTCAGCTTTCAAGGGATTTTATACCTACAGTGCACAATAGTGTCTAGAACACTGGCAATGCTCCAGGTAGTATCTGTCTGGTTCTTGTTATGGTTCATGCTGTAGCAGAGAAAGCATGGTAGTTAAAACACTGCATGCTTCATAGCTGGTCTGCCTCCCCCTGAATAGTGGGAAGGAGGACAGCACCTGTAAGGTACTTGGTAAATATGAGGGGACCATGCTGCTCTGTGCTGGCATGCTGTGGAGCCATTGCTGCACTGTAGTGGCCATAATGTGGGTCTATTGCTGCGCTATACTGGGCATTATCTTGGCACAGCTGTACTAAACTGGGTATTATGTGGAGCCATTGCTGCACTGTAGTGGCCATAATGTGGGTCTATTGCTGCGCTATACTGGGCATTTTCTTGGCACAGCTGTACTAAACTGGGTATTATGTGGAGTCAGTGCTGCACTGTATTGAGTAAGTAATCTGGGACAGTGCTTTATTATACTAGATATGCCTTATAATGCAACATGCCTGCACTGTAGGTAAGTATGTAGTATGATAGGTCTTGGTAGATGTATTTTGTTTTTTATTCAGTTTTTCTTTCCCAATTTAAAAATTTTATACAACATATCTAGCATTTTATTCATGTTGTTTGTGATTTAGAAAATTTACACAGATGCTATGAAATTTTGTGTACTGTAATTTGGGCTTACTGGCTTTGGACATTTCGGCTTAGCAAAATCAATCGATTCCATCTGGCATGAGGATTGTAGAAAAGCTGTGTTCAGAGCGGAAAAGGTATTAAGTAATGGGGGATCCTTCAATAGTAATATAACACATGCTAATTACATACTTGGCAATCAGATAACTGAAGAGTCAAGGGATGAAGATTTCATGGTGTTAGGAGGAATTTGGAATTACACCAGGTTGTCGGATTGTTGGAAGGCCAAATGATTTTAAAGTGGATCTATCACCTCCTGATTTTAACCTTTTTACATAGTCAGTGATTATATAACATAAATGAAACAGTTTGGGGGGAAAAAATCGTTAGGATAGTTAA
>JAKJJM010012788.1:0-10137 GCA_021901965.1 Pipa carvalhoi
TTTTTTTTTTTAACTATTTGTGGTAGCAATTGGCTTAGTATAAAGGAGTTTTATATGTATGTGGGCAGTTATATCGGGACTATAGTTCTTCTTTAAAGCTCTACAAAAATTCCATCTCTCTTACACCCCAGCTCTACCTCCACCTCCACCCTTAGCTCTGACTACCTGAAATTGTTGGTTAGATTTGTTTGGTCTTAGATTAATTCAGCATTCTAAACTGATGCATTTTCATGTATTTTTGTTCTGTGTTTCTATCTGGAAAAGATAGAGGACAAATTCAATTGATATAAAAGGCTGGACTGCTATCTTTCTATGCAATAATGTTTTAAGGCTATCTCCAGAGCAGCGTTGCCATGGATTACAGTGCCAATTATATTTTCCTGCCTCCCCTATAACACCTATCATCTGTTACTAAGAAAAGCATTCTCTATCAGCCACAGTCACAGTGAATAATCTCCACTGTCACAGGAGCCTCTATTTTTAAGTGTTTATGAATACTTGCTTCCATGCCTTTTTCCATAAAGTATGCATGTTTATCTCGTCACTATACACATTTAAATGATTATTTTATTGTAAATGAAAGAAAACATTGCTTGTTCCGTGATGAGTCATAAAAGCTGCATATATGTCTGTGAAATTAACACATCCTTAAGATAGACTGAAAACTCTCTGCTAGGTCTGTTTTTTAACCTCTGTAAATCTTCACTTTTTTTTTGTTGATAATGATTTAGAATTATTTTCTTACATAAGCTTTCAAAATGAGCAAAGATAAAAGTAAACAAGTACACACAGTATATTCAGTTATATTCTAAGTGGACCTGTCACCTGGCCACCTGATGATTTCTGCTGGTCACTATAGATCTGGAGAGCTTTAGAAAAATCAGCCCAAAATAGGTTCTGTAACAATTGTACAGATGTGACAGGTTTAGTTCAGTCTGTTACAAGCCTATAGTAGAGTTCCAATCATTATATACACATATAAATGTGTATTTACCTATGCACTGTATCTGATCTCAGTGTCAGACTAAGGCTTGTTGAGCCCACCAGAGAAGCTAATGCCAAGGGTCGACTGGCTCAGTTTCAGTGCATGAGAACCATGCACACTCAAGCTACCAGAATAAATGCTGTGCAAATAGACAAGGAATACTTAGCTAATAAGTAAATTAGCTAAGCCTAGAGCTTGTAAAAATGCTCAGTTTTATTATAAAATAGACCTGCTTTGTATGTATATTTCCAGATAGGAAACCCAGTCCATTTGCCTCTCAGGTACACTGCACATTAGCCATCTGCAATGTGCAAAGACTTATGCATTTGACCACCAATTCTGCTTGATGGATAGTAATTTGAAGGTATATTCTCTAATGCATGGTTACAAATTAGTCATTTGAATTGTAATTTAACACATCTTTCTGACAGAGCTAAGAGCTAGAGAAAATTATTTCTTACATTTTCTTCTTATAAAAAATATGTGCCTTCAAGTTTAACATTTTTACAAGTACTATGAAGAAATTACTGCCATGCCAATCCAAATTGGATGTTTTTTCTTTGTATGGTATTACTGGTCCTTTATTAACATTATTACTTTTCAATTGTTTGTAATTAAACTTGTTGTGAAATTAAGAAAATGTTTTTGGTCCAAGCATTTCATTAATTTTACTTTCATTACGTTTCATTCATTTGCAATCCCCCCCCCCCTTTTCAATATGCAAGAAACAATTTCTATGCACATTGGTGTTGAAAATTGTGCAAAGGTAACTGTTTTGTGACCCAATACCATGTAGTCGCAGTTGTCCCGGAGAATGTCCCTGCAAAATGAAAGGAGAACTAAAGCTGTAAAAAAAGAACCTATATTAAATAAATACCTTATAGTAAGCTCCAGCGATGCACTCCCAGCTTCATCTGTCCTGTATCTTCTCTGCACTGGGGCAGTCTTCATAGCGCTATGGAGGGCCCAGCTGCCAGCCTGAAGCTCCTCACATTCACTGTCACCGGCGGTGAAATAGAGCGATGATGTCATCACACTCATTTCTCCCCCACTGAGAGCTCTCCTCTCACTGGGGCACAATGAGCATGATGACGTAATCGCTTGTTTGCATAAGAGGCGGAGTTTCACGGCAGCTCTGTGACAGCCTAAGCGCTGTGAAGTCTGCCTCAGTGCTTAGAAGAGAGAGCACAGAAGAAGCTGGGAGTGCATCACTGGATCTTACTATAAGGTATTTATTTAATATATCGTTTTTTTTTAAAGCTTTAGTTCTTCTTTAAGGAAGCTGGTTCCCCATTGTTCTTGTTTATGTCATGTGGCTAATTAGATGAGGAGAAGAGAATTGTTTACTGGTTGAAATCTTTAGTAGATTATGTGTGAATCTTCAAACCTTTTTTTTACCCATGGGGAATTTGAATTATTTGCCACTAAGGAACAGAGAGGCTTGTTTATTATGCATATTTTATCTATACTGAATAAATCAAAAACTGCATCTTCTGCCTGCTGTAAAATGTACACTTGAATTCATCCCATTCACTGAATCAAGATTCAGTATTCTTTCAGGGCTGTATTAAACTTAATCCTTTCATAGTGGATATCCTATGCTATACAACAAATACTTTTTGTTCTATACGCTAAAACATTACATCTAATAATACATTTTGTTATACTAATAAAACCTTTATAGATAAGCCCTGGAAGTTTTCAGTATCTCAGCTTTAAAAGGACACTAAAGCCTAAAGAGAGCTTTCTATGTGTTGACCATCTGTAATAACCAAGAAAGTGTAAACCGGGCCCAGTAACTCAGTGGTTAATCCTGTCACGGGGTTCCCTGTGGCACCAGTGAACACGGGGTTAATTACAGTAAAATAGGTGGTATAGGTGTAGGATGTGGTAAGATGACACTTTACCTTTGTTCCTGTATGCACCTATCTTTATCCCAGCAATAGAAAGATTCCCAAGATTAAAGTCCACAATAAACAGTAGAAGATTCTTCAAAAATAAAAGTAATTCTTTATTTCTTTTCCATAGGCAAGTTCAGGCAATGTCACAAGTAGGTTTACCATACACAGATCATCACATCCCAAAATTTGTATCTTTTCTCTTCATCCTCAATAAAACATCTCTTCTGCTGTTTCAAATACTCTCCCTGCCTCATTGGGATAAATTCTGTAGTAATAAACTTCACATTTTTGCTGCTGCTGTGTCATGCTCCATTCCCATTGCTCAGACAAAACGCCTTGAAGTTCCTGCTGCAAGCTATCTTATTACACCGCCTGCACACAACTCCACCCAAAAAAATGCTAATTTCTATAAATATAATAAATCTACATTAGGGAAGCATATGGTTATAGGACTACCGTCTAGGGTGTGCATAATATATAACAATTCCTACAAAAAAGGGTTTTTGGACAGGAATAATTACATTTTACTTTTAATTAAATTTCGTAATGTACAAGCTAATCCTGTACATTACACATATAGTATTACGTACAAGAAGTGTTAAAATGACTGGTTTAGACTTATCATTCTTGAAGAATAGTTATATCAATAGAAGAAAAAACATACACCAGTGTCAGCTTATCCTAGGCCTTTCTCTTGTTACCTCTGTGCAGGCTGTTACTTGTGTGCAGCGTTTTTACAAGCAGCCTGCATAGAGGTAACGGGAGGAAAGGCTTTATTTACTAAGCAGTGTTTGACTCTGAGCTGTTTAGGCTGCTTTTCTCCAATTTTTCAGTCTCTCGGAGCTACCTTGTACTAAGTTTCCTGAAGAGGTGAAATCAGTTACTGAGCATAGTCATTCATTAAGGGAGGCTAGGGTTAGCTGAAAACCTCTTCTCAAAGTGTTTATTTTTTATTTTTTATTCAGTTGTTTAGACTATTCTGCAAAATCTTGTGCTCTTTTTTTACAGGCTTTACTTGCCCTTTAAATTCAACACATGTTTCTATGTGTAGCTAACAAGTTCTTCATGCTTCTCATCTTAGCTAAGTCTAACAACCTTTTAGTTCAGTATTTGGCCTGTGAATCTTTGCCAATTATGCCAGGTACTTGCATTTAGAGTTTACCACCCTGTCAGGGCTGCCAGTTAACACAAACTCCCTTTTAGGAAAAGACTTGTCTAGGAATAACAGACAAATAGATTGTCCCTTTAAATCCAAAAGCACTCTGTCGACTGTGCTCCACAAATCAGGTGATACAGATTGCCAGGTGCTTCTAGGAAGGAAGTATAGCCTCTTGGTGAGCAGCAGAGGTGGGTACAAGGGACGCTTGTAGCACTAGTGCAAGGCAGAGTCAGCAAGCAGCGGTGCTGCCATGTAATCGACTGTGGAAGAGGCTGGTTAGGGGAGCAGCCAGAGGCAGCTGCCAATTGGGTGGCATCGGTCATGTGATGAGACACTCACCGCTTACCTGACAGAGTGAACTGCTATCGGTGGCACTTGTTTGGCAGCCAAAAGGGAGAGCAGAGCCAGTAGCAGAGGTTACTAGAGACATCCCAACTGAATAACCAGGCTGGTCTTAAGCTGAATAGTGCTACAGGGCTCAGATTTAGATGAATAAATGCCAAATACTAGACAGTCAAACAGCACAAAATGTCACAGAGTGGGAGGGGTGAGACAGAAGCAGAAGCCAGAAACAATCCGTGTCAGTAAATGATAATTCAGTCAGGAAATTTCTCAGAACTAAAGATAAGTTTAGCACACTATCAAACTAGCATCTTGCTCAATGAACCTGTTACTCAGATAAGGGGCCTGTTTACAGAGCAATTAAATAAGATTCCCCTATCCCAATTAGGACTGCAGCACCATTAACCTTTACATGTAAAGTTCAGGATCCTGACACTCCTCATTGCTACAGAACTCTTATTATTTGGCTTAGACTCATACTGCAGACTGCACTGAGTTCTCTGCAGTCCTACAGTGCACTGCTGAACTAATTTATTTGCCAATTTTGTAGTATGTAGGTGTTAACTGGTTCAGTCCAGCTGCATACAAATGGCTAAGGCAGTATACAGCATGAACTGGTAATGAGTATAAATTAGCAGTTCATCATATGCATACCCATCAATCATGCCAACATTGCCTTTTAAAGAGGAATTATTTTGAAACGTGACTGATTACAATTCAGTACGGTCTTTCATGTTGGCATCTATGATGTAGGCACTTTATTTTATAGGTTCTAAATGAGATGAGATAAGATTCTTGCAGAAGAAGAGTTCACCCATTTAATCTAATTTAGAGCCTATTCACATAACTTAGAAACTAAATACATAGAGACTCATTGTCCAAAGGGTGAATTCACCTGTCGAAATTCATCTCGCTACAATTCGAGACACAAATTCACTTCTCACTGTTGACTGAGCGGAGAATACACTTGTCAAACAAGCGGAGAGCTAGTGTGGCGTAGTCAGTTGGATAGAAGTAGGATGAGAATTTATGTAGAGTGAGGCAAATTCAACAAGTAAAGTCGAGTAAATTCGACAAGTAAAGTAAAGCAGTGATGTCAGTCTCACATTGTCCCTCTAACTGTACTGTATTGTGTGAATATTCTATCTATTTCTTTGTCACCTTGTCCCTTGGTCATGTTGTCATATAGATGCAGTTGCCATTGTCACTTTTGAATGAATAGTCTCCTTATGCATCACTGGAGCCCTGGCATAACCCCCCCCAATTTGCCACTCTGAAATGGCAATGTGAAACAGGTGAATTCTGAGTAGTTCACCTACTCACATTTGCTCCTTCGACACACTCCTCCGCTTAGTCAATAGTAGAAGTACCAGTGCATGCAACCATCATAGATGGACAAATTGGTTGTGTATTCGCCACTTTGCAGCATTTACTCAATAAGCGAACATGGAGAAGTTGCAAATAGATGTTAATTCAGACCTCTATGCGACTATTCGAACTTTTGACAATGAGGTCCATAAGGTATACATAGTTTATAGATAGTTTATGAGGCTGAAAAAAGACACAAGTCCATCCAGTTCAGCCTATTTACCTGCAATGTTGATCAGATGAAGGCAAAAATCAAATGAGGCAAGAGCCAATTATCCTCGTATTAGGGAAAAAAATTCCATCTCAAATCCAAATATGACAATCAGAATAATTCCCTGGATCAAGATCCCACATTCAGTTTTATCTAGTTCCCACAATTTGTAATGTTCCTACACGTAAGGAAAGCATCCAAACCCCTTTTGAACAAGTTTTTTCAGCCTTATAAAACATGTTACAAAACATGTGGGAAGTTATATGGGAGTGGCAGCAATGAGCCTATGTATTTCTAGTACGCTACTGTATAGAGGATTTTGTATTATTTGCATCAGTATTTTATCTACAGTTGTATGTATATTGGTTCTTGAAAGTTTAGCATCTGTCAAAATGATCAGTAAATGCATATTTTATTTTTGAAAATTGTTTTACATATCTTCTCTTTTCTTGTAATACAACACTTTTATTTCCCACTTATGTACTGAGGTGATTTTGAAGTGTGTCCCACATTTAGCTATGTCCCTGCAGATTTATTTACGCAGTTCACAGTAGATGGATATTACGTTGCTAAAACACATGAATCTTCAGTCTGTCAGAGGATGTCTTCACTAGGGCAAATACAATGAATTAATAACTATGATATGCAAATTGCATAATGCCTTTAGCTCTAGTTATGGAAAATGTTCTCCTTAAAAAGTTGTGCTCACTTGACGTTGCTACTGATCTCTGTGTTTATTTTTAAAAATGGTTGCATAGTTGTATAATAAGGTTGAAAAAATGTCCATTAAGTTTAACCTATTTAAAAGACTAAATAACCTTGAATTTACCCTTGATGGTCCAGAGAAAGTAGTAATAAAACCTATTTAAAGGTTTATTACTTTAACAGGGGAAAAACATCACTATTAACCCCTATTGGCGTTTGTATTGGAGTAACATGCTACTGAATATTTGTATTGATATGACATATGGGGTTATTATATTATTTTACTTACCACACCATTTTTTTAAGCATTCTAGAGATTCTGACGGAACCAAGACTATTCCACAGTTTTATAGTACTTACAGTAAAGAACCCTTTTTACAATTAGAGATTATTTTTTATCAAGCTTCAGAGGATATTTTTATTTTAATTAAAATACTGTGTGTGCTTTTACAGACAGCAGACAATGTATTTTGCAGTCCTTTCCTATCTCTGTTGTTGTACTGTTTTGCTAAGGTGTTTTAGTCCTTGCGTTTCAAGGCATGTGAAGAGTGATAATTTAATAAAAAAAATACAGCACAATACACAAAGATGTAGCAATAGCCTATTGAATACTCCTTTCTTTAGGGGATGAACAATCATTATTTGGGCCCATTGTCCTCCCATAATGCACTCTTCCATCCACTTAAAACATAACCCTCATCTTCCTTTATCTGTTACTTTAAACTGTGTATTACATGTGAAGTATTTTGGAATGGCCGTGTTTTGTATTGTTGGAGATTTCCAGCAAAGAATGTTGACTGTGGAGACAATGCAGCTGTTTGCAGAATAGTGGGCAAAATGAAATACTGCAGATACGTCACTGTAATCATTTTGTGATTATTTATGTCTAAAATTAAAAGCTAAGTGATCTGCCATGTACTGACAAAATGCAACTGATTAAGGAAGTTATATATGAGAGCAATAAAAATGTAGAATATCTATGGGTAGAATTACATGAAGGGAAAAACAGTAATAAAATACTGATGGGGGTTTGCTATAAGCCTCCAAATATAACTGAACCCATAGAAGATTTACTATTAGGACAAATAAATGAAGTAGCAAAATACAGTCACAATAAAGTAGTAATAATGGAGGACTTTAACTACCCAGATATAAATTGGGAAAATGAAACCTACAAGATGGATGAAGGGGGCGCCACTAGGCCTAGTATTCTCTAATAGACCTGACAGAATAATAGGGATGCAGGTGTGTGTGGAGGGGGGGTACAAAGGTAATAGTGACCCTATCATAGATTTCCAGACTAAATTCGATCAGTTTGGAGATGCTCTTACTATAATTGAAAGGGACAATGTTCTCAATAATAAGAGTACAGACAATAAATGGTATTTTTTAAAAAAAATCTTCATTATTCATTATGAGAGGTAAATATCATATGGGATCAAAAGAGCTAGAAATAAAAGAAGACCTACGTGGCTGAATAAAAATGTAATGGGGGCTATAAATACCAAAAAGCATTTAGAGTGCTATAACAGGAAGGCAGTATAGACGCACTACAAAGGTATAGAGTTCAAAATAAATTCTATTGTAATGAAAAATAAATTATGTAAAACCCAGGATGAAATACTGCGCGTCTTAACAAGATTAAAATAAATACATCACCAGGTGCAGACAATATACACCCTACGATCTTAAGGCAATTAAGTAAAGTCATATACAGACCATTATTTTTATTATTTGTGGACTCTATAATGACAGGGACTGTTCTATATGACTGGCGCATAGAAAATGTGGTCCCTATATTCAAAAAGGGGTCAAAGTGTGAGCCTGAAAACTATAGACCTGTAAGTCTTTCTATTGTGGGTAAATTGTTTGAAGGTTTCCTAAGAGATGCTATCCTGGAGTATCTCAGTTAAAAAAAAAAATGTATAACTCCTTATCAGAATGGGTTTATGAGTGATTGATCCTGCCAAACAAATCTAATTAGCTTCTATGAGAAGGTGAGTTATAGACTGGACTAGGGGAAGTTACTGGAGGTCATATACCTGAAATTTTTCAAAGGATTTGATACTGTGCCACATAAAATGCTGGTACATAAAATGAGAATGCTTGGACTGGTACATACTCACATTGGGTTACTGTTTATAGTAGGGTACCCCCAGGGGTTAGTTTTGGGCCCTCTTCTCTTCAATATATTTATAAATGACCTTCCTGATGAATTGCATGGTAAAATCTCAATCTTTGCAGATGATACTAAACTGCATAAAGTAGTTAATACAAAGGAGGATAATATTTTATTACACAATTATTACAGATTTCTAGATATGTTGGAGGCTTTGGCAGAAAAGTGGCAAACAAGGTTTAACACTAAGAAATGTAAAGTTATGCATATATGAAAGGAAAATCCAAGTCAATATTATTTTCTAAATGGGGAAAACACTGGGAAAAACAGACATGGAAAAGAATTTTAGTTGACAATAAACTTATCTGTAGCAACCAGTGTCAAGCAGCGACTGCCAAAGCAAATAGTTTCTTGGGGTGCATCAAAAGGGGCATAAATGCACATGATGAGATTATAGTTATACCGCTTTAAAAATCACTTGTCAGATCACATGGAATATTGTGTGCAGTTTTGGGCAGTGAGGTGACCTAATAACCATGTATAAATATATCAGAGGTCAGTACAGAGATCTCTTCCACAATCTATTTATGCCAAGAACTCCAAGTATAACAAGGGGGCATCCTCTGCGTATAGATGAAAGAAAGTTTTTTTCACTAAAATAAAACTAGTTTTTTTTACTGTGAGAGGAGTGAGGTTATGGAACTTTCTGTCTGAAGATGGTGTCATTGTTGATTCTATTAAAGAGTTCAAAAGGGGTTTGGATGCTTTCCTTCAGTGTAAGAACATTACAAGTTATGGGCACTAGATAACTGAAATTACGATCTTGATCTTGATACAGGGAATTATTTTGATTACCATATTTGGAGTTGGGAAGGAATTTTTTTCTCTAATATGAAGATAATTGGCTCTTGCCTCATGGATTTTTTGCCTTCCTCTGGATCAACTGTGCAACATTTCAGGAAAATAGGCTGAACTGGATGGACCTGTGTCTTTTTTTCAGCATTATAAACCATGCTCCTATGTCGCTATAACTTAAATTTGAAAAGACTTTGCTAATGAATCTGCACAGAAACAGAGCAGTTATTTTTATTTAAATATGGAAAATTTGTAGACCGGAAATAGAATTAAAAATTGTATATTTTGAGGGGAAATTTTCTTAGGGTGAATTTTCTAATAAGAAATACAGTGGCAAGAAAAAGTATGTGAACCTCTTGAAACTTTATGGTTTTCTGCATTAACTTGTCATAAAATGTGTTCTGATCCTCATCCAAGTCAAGCGTATCGACAAATATAATGTGCCCAAAATAATAACACAAAAAAAATAAATTTTCTTTCAGGTCTTTATTG
>JAKJJM010012813.1:0-14081 GCA_021901965.1 Pipa carvalhoi
CCACCCCCCCCCCCCCCCCCGTTCACACCCCCTCTCCCCACCACCTACCGCCGCTAGCAAACTTTGGGGGAAGGTGCAAATTTCGTACTCTCCCAGGTCGCCATTACGGATAGGAACAGCCCTGATTGTATTAGCAAAATAAATCATTCTGCATTGTAAATGAAGAACTTACAAGTATGAAAGTTACACTGAGGGCCATATACCAGAAAGTCCGAATCTCACCTCTCGAATTCATTTTTGCGAGCATTTGAGGGACGTCGCCGAAATTGTTGTGGACGCGCTTCAATATGCGCTTGAAGAACAGGTGAACAGCAGTAGACAAAACTCTGCTCGCCTGTTCTTCAAGCGCATATTGAAGAGCGTCCACGACAATTTCGGCACCGCGTCTCAAATGTTCGCAAAAATGAATTCGAGAGGTGAGATTCGGACTTTCCGGAATGCGGACCTGAGTGTTCATATTGATCTATTATAAACCATGAGGGATTAGTGTCTCTAACTTATTTAGGTATACCTGTGTCACTGTTATTATGACAATCTTACTTAAGGGTTCTCATTCCATTTTCTGTTTTTTGTATTAGGGCAATAAAATGTAATTGATTGTAAATCTACCCATGAACCAAACCCTACATTCACTTGTTGGGTAATAGGGAGTGGTTACTGATAAAGAACTTTACAGTATTCCTCACGCGGAAAACTACTGTGCATCTCTAACCCTACAAAATTAAGTGTGAAATCCCAGATTAACACCAGATGATAACCTTCCTATTTATATTGTAAGCTCTATGGCACATCTACATCTATCTTTCTGTGTAAAAGCAATTTATGTACATGTCTATACATTTGAAATTAATTTGTTTTAGTCTGTGTAATAAATCAGTTGTGTAAAGTGTTTACTTCTGTGATATCACAATGTTTTAGTACAAAACTATGCACTTTACTAAATTTGCCCTTTGGAATTCCCCTTAGCAAAGGAGGTCCAAGGTGAAAGTTTCAGATCCAGAAATATTTCCTGCAAAGCAACTTATGTAGATATCCCTATCCAGTAATTTTATACACATTTAAACCATGACAATTTAATTTGTCGCTTTCCTCCAAGAACATGCAAGTAGTCAGTTCTAATTATCCCATTAGGCATTTAATGTGACATATTTAAGCAGTGCAAAAAGCTGTCAGGGATAACTGTTCTACATTAACTAATAAGCAAATAAAAAAAAGTTGAAAGTATAGGACCATTGCCATTCTAAATGCTATTATGTGAAACCTTGATGATGGAGCACATGAAATTCTAATAGATAATAATCTGGCATTTAATGTATCACACTTCACTAGAAATATTACTCGGCTGTTTATTTAAAGGTTTCCAATAGAAATAATAAGGAATGTCTGATGCAAACTTGGGCCTCATTTTACACAATTTACTCAATTTGTGTATGAACACCTTGGGCCTCATCGGTTAAAGGCCAAATAGTCACATTTAGCTCTGAATTCGCATCTGTTTGCCACTTCCCATGTTCACTTATTCAACAAACTGTGTGATGTAGCGAATACACGACCAATTCGGGCGACTACAATCTTATGGAGCAGTTTGCATAACTTTACGTGTGCATGCACAGGTACTTCTACTATTGGCTAAGCAGAGGAGTGTGTCGAAGGAGTGAATGCGACTAGGTGTACTGCTCCAAATTCACCTGTTTGACTTCACCACTTCAGACTGGTGAATTAGGGGGCGGATGGCAGTGCTCAGCATTCTACTTCTATCTAACTGACTATACCACACAGTGCATCCCACAGCAATCTCTGCTGTCCACTTAGTAAATAATGAGAAGTGAATTTGCAACTATTTTGGAAATTCGACTCCAAGCTGAATTTATCCTTTAGTCAATGTGGCCCTTAAAAATCATATGTACCTGACCTCAGTTTCACCCAGTTCCTTATTATTAACACTTCATATTAATAGTATTTTGTCAGTAATATAAGAAATATACAGTTAGAGTGACATTTCACCTACAGATTAAACAGATTTACATAATAAAAGATTAGGGTGAAATTTATTAAACTCGAAAACAATTTTTTGGATGTTTTCACCCTGACAATTTGGTGAAAATGGGCAAAAAGGTAAAAAATTATGCTTTGACCTTTTTGCCCCCATTTTCACCTGTTTTTTGCCCAATTTTCAGGCAAAAAATGGGTCGAAAAGGTCAAAAGTAATTTTCGATCCTTTTGCCCGATTTTCAGGTGAAAGAATGTTGATAGAATCATTTTCAAATTTAGTAAATTTCACCCCAGATGTCTTTGTCAGGTGCATTAATATATTTGTATTCCAAACCTTCTAAAAGACAATGCATTCTTCTAAGCTGATTTATAGATTTAACATCACAATTTAACAACAAACATTTCAGAAATTCAAATCTTATACTAAATGCACAACTAGAAACATATGAAGGCAATGGAACTATCCTGCTCGACAACCCTTAGAGTGAAAATCTTCTTCAATAAAGTTCAGTCGTAACTGCCTGATACATGAGGTAGTTACCAGTTCTCCTGCTGTGAAAAGCACAACAGTTATTTACCAAAAGAAAACATTAGCATGGGTAGTTTTAGAAAACAGATGATAGTTATTTTAAACTATTATTTTGTGTATGTAAGTTTTCCTCCAATTTAGATGTAAGCAGGGACCTCCAACCTCTTGTGTCAACCACAACCTGGCACTTAAAGTGATGTATCCTTGTGATATTATACTTGTATTGTTTAATGCAGTTTTCCCCTGTTTCTATTATATTTGTATTGCTGAATTGTACAGAGCTGCGTAAATTTGTGGCACTTTATAAATAAAATTATATATACAGCCTTCTTTGGGTGGGGACTGGCACATCCTTGCACTTCCATATTTGGTCCATTTCTACCATGGCCGCACGACCTAGTGCTAACTGACCCCTGATCTGCTGTTGAGCAACCACTGTGATCAATAAGGGATACAAGAAATAAGAAGCTATTGAATACTATGTTGATTTTTATGTAGACTTCTTGATGTTCAACTGAAGTACCATTTTCTCACTTCCACACAACTTCAGCACTGATTCTTAAGTCTACAGTAAGGCAAATCTTGGTATTTACAGATTCTCTTTAGGAGCAACATGCTTTCACCTCTGGAACAGAAACAGTGCAGACAGGAACTCTGGAAAGCCAGAGAAGACATAGGGAATCATTAGGCAAATTCAAGGTCAGATTTAGCTAAAGGATAAAATCTCACCAAGGATAAAGGTTCACAAAGAATAAAGACTCATAAAGAATAAAGGCTTGCAAAATTTAAGGTTGCAAAACAGGCTTAGGGATTGGACTTACAAGCAGAAATCTTAGTAGTTGAACAGACATATAAAATCTGGGAAAATGCTGGTGTTATGGGGCATTTACTTATGAAAATGACTTAACTTTTAAATTAAAAGCAGGTGTAAATGGATAGAAGTAAAAATTAGTTTTACTTTGATATTTTAGTAACGGTAACTGTGGGATTAGGTAACATTAAAAGCCAGTTTAATTGATGCAGAGTTCATCAATCTTATACAAAGGCTTGCTTTGCTAATTAAACACCTGCAAACTGTACTAAAAGGCACTTACAGAATCCTGCTTCTCAGAGTAATGTACAGTCTGGTCTCTTACTACATGCTTTTAATATGACAATAATAGTCCTATTTGAAAGATGGAAATGAAAGCTAATGTCAGAAAAGAGTTTGGAGACATTTAAATTCGCCGCAGGTGTATAATCATAAGAACAATCTTTAAAAAGCCCATCTGCAGTGAGGGGATACAGGGAGATGTTTGTAACTCTGATTTGAATTCAGACCAGCAGGGAAAACACTGCAATATTAAGGACTCATTTCAGTTTTCCAATACTGGATAAACAGTAATGTCTGTTTTTAATTGCCAGCAATTCTTATAACTAACGTTACACCACACTTCCTAAATCCCTTGTTATTCCATTAAAAATTACATTTTGCTTTTCTGTTTATAAAACACTAAGGAAACATTTAATAATACACTGTCCAAGGGAACACACCCAAGAATCTTGTTTCATGGGGGCCCTCTTGTGGCTAAAGCCCTAGAGACAGATAGATACAATAAATGAGCTTGGCTTCATTCCAACATTACAGTGCAGTCTGTCAACAGCGCTAACATATCTGTCACTCTATGGAATGTATCAACTAATGGAGAAAGCAGAAATAAATAACCTACTTACAATTCCTTCCATTAAAGAGCAAGACAGAAATATGCAGAATATTTAAGAGTATTTAAATTCTTTTTTTTTCCCTATCTTTTAGCTACATTTATAGGTTTAAATAGATACACAGACAGATAGATGGGGGTCTGGAATGAATACTTCCTGCAGGAATGTTTTTATAATGTGGATTTTCAGCCAAATCTGTGTTGTTTATAAAAGATTGTTGTCTTTTCACTCACAGGGAGATGCTTAAGTTATGGTCATTAAACAAACAGTTCTATGCTTGCAACTTGTCTTTTCTCTGCACCGTATGCCCAACCTCTAACCAGTTCCTTTTTCCCCTGTATTTAAATGATAAAAACAGAGCATTTATATAGACACGAGACCAAGCTGTCGCTTCTATCAGCTAATTAAAGGTAGAGAAATGAGTTAACATGCCGGCAGGCTGAGAAGCAACAAAATCACTGGGTAATATGGCAATTCGTTAGCTATAAATTCTCTGACCAAGATATTCAAGTAGCAGAAGAAAAAGGCCCGAGCAGGCAAAAAACCACAAGAGAACTGTTGACTGGTATTCAAAACTTTTCCAACAACTGAGCCACTGGTATTAAGCCGCTTTAAAATCTCATTTAGGAGTCCCTTCCTTTCAAACACGTCAATGTAACTTTCATTAAGAAGCACAAAAGTGCAAGTTGAACATGAATATATATGAGCATCCATTTATCACATGGATACCTTTGGGATATCTTGGCCGGTCTCAGTTCTACCCTTTCCATTTAAAGGAGTTCACTTGCCATATGATTTTCTCTCTGATACACTGATGCTTACATGAAAAATGTACTGGCTCCATAATACTCCTTGTTAGGACTCAATCTGCTCGTACTACCTGCCAATACTTAGACTTCCCTATAGTGGCCTGTTACATGAAGCATACAGTTACATTACATTGGCTGAGAAAAACAAAATCTGGGTAAGGAAATAAAATAATAATATTGTTGCTCTATACACATAAAGCAATATCAATGCTTTCCAAGTATTGTTACCCCTTGTGGCGGTTGTAGGTCCTGCAGAGGGGTTTTGCTAGAGGGAAGATATGTTTCCTGTACCTTTAGGTACTATACCTTTAAGGCAGAGCAGATCCTCAGGTAGGCGGCAGCTGTGCTCTGGGCCGCACCCTTTAAAAGTTAATGGGGAATACCACTGTTTGGGAATTGTTTTGCCACAAGTATGTGGTGTGTGTGAAGCTTGTTAGAGTTTTTGAATTCCCTTACTGCGCTAGGTACCATTTTGCTACCTGTTACTAAAGCGATATTTTGTTTCCTAATGTCTGACTTCTAACCAGAAAGGCTCTGGTACATGTTCGTGTTTGTTCCAAATAAAAGCGGAGATTTTCTAAGAAACCCCTGGCAAAAGGTGATTTTGTTTCGAAGGATCATCCGGAAAATGAGTAATCCCTTACACCCTTTAAAGATCTTAAAACCGTGACAGAAAAATATCTTTGCTGCATTAAAAAGCTATATTCAGAGTGTAGTAAACAGGCCACTTTCTTCTGATAAAATATTAGGAATTCAGTGTAGTCAAGAGAACATCTTATTTTTATAGTGAAGTTTTGAGTTAAAGATTTTATATACTGTATCTGCATACATTTGTTAACAATTACAAAGCTTATCCTTGTCTTGTAGATTTAAGGATATTTTGGATATGACGGATGAGAGAAATTAGAAAGTGATTGGGATTACACCATGTACAATATGACATCACCTAAAAAGAGTTTGGCCAAACATCAGGATTTTTAAATTATTTCTTGAAATACAAACATACTCAACTAAAATCAATTAATAATTCTTGCTTTGACTAGCATCTTGGGACTTCAAGGCATGAAACTATCGTCATAATGCAAGCAGACATGCGTAAGACTCCAGTGTAATTCATAAAATCCAAGGAATCAATATTTCCAGAAACTAGAAACTTTCTAAAACATACTTATATACGGCATATTATTTCATATGCATGGTTTGAGGGAGCCGTACATCAAATACAGCATGTGACGTTGTACTTCTGGACATGCAAAATGAATGAAAAGGAAAATGTAAAAGCTGTTTAGAGTAGAATTTGATTCACTTTCAAATAGATGTCATATGGCTCCAGATTCTTAGTGAAATAATGATCCAGTTATGGTTCCAGCATTAAAATCGTAAGAATAACAGCATGACTAGTGGGATATCATACAAGATTGTAACTTTTTACTCCATGAGTAGCTCTACATTGTAAGGACTATATAATGGGAGCGGGGGTACTACAGGACCAGTACGCCGTTAGAAGAGAACAGATCAGTGTTATGCCTCTTGAGGAGCTAAGGTGCACTGTAACACTGTTACACCTCAGATGTGAACCTGGAATAGCTGAACTGATGACAGACTTGGAGCAGTGAAAGCAGACTATAACTCACAGCACCTCTTGGAGACATAGCTGAACTGTATCTCACAACACCTTTGGAGCAGTAAAGCAGATATACTGAAACCTGAAGCCGAGACTGGAAACACCAGTGTTGTAGTAAAGACCCAAGCTGTGCTTGAGTAGTATAAATGGCTGCAAAGTATGCAGAGTTCTGTAGAGAGAAGCAACCTAGCAATGCAGCTAATGGGGATCCATAATCATCCCCAAGATAAAAGATATTGAAAATGTTGACTTGGGCATATTATCAATGTTAACAGGTTGTTGCTGGTCATTTGGCATTGCCGCTTTACATTTGGATTTGTAGCTGGATTGTTTATGGTCAGTTGTCTTTGTAGGATGGTTAGTCAGAAGTGTACATAGATAATGATACACTTTCTTGCTTTGAGCCCTCTGATGTGGTGTGTTTATACAAAAATACTCATGGCAGTTAGTTACTGCCCATTGTGGGTCTCCTTTCTGAGCACCTTGTTTTGTATTCCTGTGTTACACTGATGATGTTCAACCATACTCCTGCATAACCCTATTTCATACCATGTAATGTAATACAAGGCTTAGCTGTCTGAACATCCTCACCTCTGCTATATATAGAATATTGGTATTCTTGAGGTTCTTGGGTAGTGCTTTTATTGAAGCAAAAGGTGGTTGTTTTCATTTGAAAAATCCCACTACACAAAAATTCCCATAAACTGTAATATTAAGCCCTATGCAAATAGTACGTTATTACAAGCCTATATCTTTGTTGGTTTTAGTTCTCCTATAAGCATTCCATTTCTTTTATAGTTAGGCACAAATTCTTCATGAACAAAAAAAATGATACCCCTATGAATTATTACTATCCAATTAACATCCCTATTAGGAAAAAATCATATTAAACAGACAGTTTTTCATATAGAAAAAAAAATCTCATGCGTCTTTACCAACAAATATGTCTGCATCTTGCTTGAGTCATTAGTTATGTATCTGCTAATAAAAGGGCGCTAATTAATATCAGTGGCATCTAATAAGCACATACCTCCATTGTATTCACAGAGTGCTATTGTGCTATTCACACATAAGGAGCCTAGAAACCAACCGGAATTATTATACCTGGGTAGGCAGATACTGTATGTATATATTTAGCAAAACATCTATAAGACGTGGTGCACTAATGTATACAGACAAAGATCAAAATGTAAACAGGAGAGCACAAGGGAAGCGCACTACCATATTGCTATAAAATTGGAATTGGAATAATTAATTACATATTGTTAATAGCCACAACACCAACTCATGCCTATGGTGTGGTGGTTATTAACACTATATAATTTATTATTTCAGTTCAGATTTTATAGCAATATGGGAGTGCACTTCCCTTGTGCTCTTCTGTTTTACATATTAAACAAACATGAATTAGAGACAGATGTGAGGTCATGGAGTTTCCATAGCTACACAAGACTAAGATGAGGAGTGATGACATTAATAATGGCTGTGCAAACGAGAGACAGTAAAATTGCAATTTGTGGTCTCTGTAGGACGCAACACATGTATAGACCTAACTTCTTAAATGTACATAATACTTACTAAATTTAGATTTTAGTAACAGTGAAATATATTTATTTTGGTTCTTGCGAAGTTGATTGTAGATGATCCTTTGTTTGGAAGAAGCATTGTTTAACAGTTTTTTCCAAACCCAAACATGTAGGCCAAGTGAACAGAACCATAATAGTGTGGTTACTGTGCTCAGTTATGGAGAATTATTTCTAATAATTTAGCCCCGTCTTGTGATGAACGTTGCTATTGGTAATATATGTAGAATTTCTATAGGAAATATTAATTAAGCTAAGGATCTAATTTAACAGAATCCCTCCCAGTGAAGGGTTCTCAAAGACAACCCCATCAGGACACACAGGGTTCCACATGGCTGTCTACCCATAAGCTGTTGCTGAGGCTTCCCCATTACCCAGTGTCCACCATACAGCTGCCCTGCTTATCCCTACAGCTGAAGTAACTTGGAATGGAGTGGGTTGAAAGAGTGGATGGGTGTGAGCAGAAATTGGCCTGCTACAGACAGCTGTGGGGACTCAGGAACCAGGAGATAGAGTTGGCTGGAGCATTACATGTGTGGCTATCTCAACCAAAAGGCAAAAATGTAATTGCCTTACACCCCTAGTTTTGGGAGGCTGTTACTAATAGAACATGCCTACATCCCTGCAGCTCCTGCTTCTATTTTCCAGACTTCCCCAGCTCAGGTTTCACTTGGTAGTCTGGCATAATGGGCAGCCTCCTTGAAAGCACAGTTCAAGGGCAGTGGTGTTGCAGACCTGGCAGGACCCTTGGAGGAAAACTTTTTGTGGCTAAGTGACAGGACATGGTTTTACCCCAGCCTGAGACAGGCACCTTTGGGGTGATAAAATCAGGCAATATCAATGAAAATAGACTGTTTCTCCAGTGTTAACTGGTCAAAAAATGTTTCACTTTTGTATATATCCCCATATGAGTATGTTATAGCATGTTTGTGTGTATAAGTTATGGTACATGTGTATCTGTGTATTAGTGTGTACTGTATTTTAGCTACATGTTCTGTTACTGGGCCAGAACTAGCACAAATATGTAATTAAGCAGATTTTTATGGATGATTTTTTTTGTTAAAATTGGAAAAAATTAAAAGTAAACAAAATCAAATAAATTGTGCACCCCTAAATACTGAACAGTGTGTACAAAATACCACAAACATTGTATACACAAAACTAAACAATGGGAAAACTAACCCTTGGCCAATGATACCTAGTCTGGTATTTGTAAGTTAGGCATTTATAAAGTATTATCCATTTTTGTAGTCACCATGTAAATGTCTTAAGATATTGTAACTGTGATAATGCATGTACTCCTTGCTCTGCATGTTAGTATTATAGATGTTTCCACCATGCCACGAAATAATAATATCGCAAAGTTGTATTTACAGATCCCTTTGTGAATGACTGGAAACAGATATATTTTGCATTAGCAGGCATTATGATCTCTCGCATTTCATCATGCTGTCATGTTATTATTGACGTACAATTTGTTGTTCTTTTAGAAGGATAATGAGACTTTTTGTGGATACTGCAATTGATGCACTGATAGCTGAGACAAATGTGTCTGCCTGGGTTTTATATGTTACTTATAAGTCTGTCTTTCATAAATGGTCAAAAATAGCCCGGGGTCTTTTAAATCAAATCAAAAGGTTTTTTCTTTACAAAATCTCCCATAGCCTTTGTCCTTTTTCCAAAACCCCCAGAGTTTGAGCACAATGGATTTCATCCTATCAGAACCATATGGTAGATGGACACAAAGGTTACTCTTTTCATTGTTGGATTTGTATCATGCATTGTCCAGAGTGTAGCCCTTTCTAACTTTATAGCTTGTTCCGTTTCTAAATCTCTCTCTTTGTATTCTTCCTCATTAAAGGATCATTTATGCCTACAATTGCAAAATTACCACTGGAAATTACTTAAATGGGCAGCTGGAGAAAATGCTTCAAAAACACATGTGCATTACCATTATCGCGTTTGATAATTTTACTTTTATTTATTTATATTTTTATCCTATCTTTCAAGCTAAATCCCTGATCTTTGTTTCTTTCATTATCTCTTTGCAGGTTGCAGACATGCATGATTTGCTGCATAAACAAATAAACAGCCAGTCGCTCAGTGTCAGTGTGCAAATTTTTTTTAATTGAAAAGTATTTTTAATTGAAAAAAAAATTCTGACTTTCTAGAATCAGAATATTTGGAAGTCTAGATTAATGGGGATATTGTGAAAGGTTTCTGTTGATTTATATAAGATCGAAAACAACTTTTTATCATGCAAAAGCATCAAAAAGTGACTTTTGGCATGGAGATTAAAGCATTTTTAAATAGGCGTTAAATGGTCCAAAAATGTACGACATTTATAAATATCCCTTTAAAGGTACTGAATGTAAAAATGTAAATGGTATATTTATATTGTCTTGGTAATACAGTGTGATTAAAACCTGCAGCTGACTCACTCTATAAACTACTCTTGTATTTCCTTTTTACAAATAGGGCGAAATTTATACTGGTTGGAAAGACCGCTATCGGTCTTTCTGAGATTCTCACAGGAAATGATCTCGCGAGATCATCCCACAGGAATTTCGCTTTCCGTATTCCGGAATGGATCTTTCAATTGAAAGCTTTAGTAGCCATAGAAATGATGGCTACCTTTCAATCGAAAGACCTGATTCCGGAATAAGGAAAGCTAAATCCCTGCGAGATGATCTTGCGAGAATCTCGCGAGTTTAAGCCTGAAAAGACTCAAATTCGAGTTTTCGGGCTTCATAAATTTTGCCCCTAGTCTCAGTATATACAGTGCATCACACTCAAAAGAACTGCCTCCAGGGATGTTCAGTGGGAACTTAATAATAAAAAATGCTTCTGTCAGTCTACTTCATACAGGGATTTGTTTACAGTTCCTACCTTTACCCATTACAAGTGCCCTTAGCTTCTTCCATAATATCCTGTGAAATGTAATGTAGGGTCGATGTGGTCTTGATATACTTGGTATTAAATAGTCATTTCTGAGCATTGACAGGCGATTAGTAGAAGTGGCATATTGTCACAAATTCATCATAAATAGACATCTTGAAATGAAGCGGTGTCATCTTTACATGGATTTGTTTAAAGGAGGCAATGGGGCTTATTCATCAAAGTTAGAATTCGCTTGTCGAAGTGAATTCTCATCACTTCGGGTGGCTACACTCCGATTCTCTACTCCTTATTCACTAAACAGAGGATTCCCATAGTGAAGTTGAGGCAGTCTCTTACATGGTGTGGCGTTGTCATTCGGACAATAGAAGTCCTACCACCAGTCCCTTAATTCGCCTATTTAATACAGTGAAGTAAAACTGGTGAATGCAATACAATATACCTTGTTGAATTCGCTACTGTGACAAACTTAGATGTATATTGAATAGTCGAATTACCTGAGCATACGCACGTAAAGTGATGTCGTAATTGGTCTTGAATTCACCATGTAGCAGAGTTTGTTAAATACATGAATATGAGGAAGTGGTGAATAAATGTGAATTCTCACCTTTACATGACTATTTGGGCTTTCATGAATAAGCCCCAATGTCACCAAGACTATCTACTTCCGCATTAATGACATCATTAATGACATCCTCATTGTCCTCAAAAAGACACAAAGTGGTACATAAATACGTAGTTGGCATAATGTCTAAGGGGGTCATTCCGGAAAAGGTGAATTTCCCATGCCGAATTCACTGATAGCAAAGTCCCATTATAATGTCGTGACTGCAACAATTCTCCCATTGTAAACTCGCGACCGCAACTAAAAAATTGTCGCGGTCGCGACTTTATAATGGGACTTCGCTATCAGTGAATTCAGCATGGGAAATTCGCCTTTTCCACAATGACCCCCTAAATGTTGGTGTTAGGCTAGTTTCATACTAGTGAGGAATTGGACTTACATGTTCAGACAAAGTCCTCATATGTAAATTAATGTCATTGTTTGTTAAAGGAACAGTTTAGTAACCAGCTGTCACTTTTGCCTGCTTATTTTATAAATAAATGCTTTTTGCAACATATATATTTTATAATTTTAACCCCTTTCATGTTACAGACAATCTTTACTAAAGCTCATAGGCATGCCTAGGCTCCCCCTAATGTGCACACATCATCAATGATGTCAGCACGTCTCACATCACGTGATGACGCACATTGGTGATGTCACCAGGCAGGTACCCTCATATTAAGGGGCCTGTGAATGCCTATGCTAAAGCTCCTTCTCTCTTTAACCTACCTCCTTCATTTCAGTTTAGTTCTGCAAGGGATTTGACTCAAAGATCTGAGGATTCTAAATAACCAATCAAAGTCTTGCATATATGCAGTCTTACAGAGCTGCTGCAAACCTGCTTCTTGCTTCTTCAAAATTCTCATTCCTGTGGATCAAATCACTAACTTGAGATTCCAAACAGCTGAGCTGAAAAGTTAGTAGGTGGGAGGGGAGGGGAGGGGCTCTGTAAGAAAGTTCCTATAAAACCACTGAAAATAAGTAAATACTTTATACAGCAAAAATCACTTATTTAACAATGGCAATTCAGTGGGCTAATAACTGTTGAAAACTGTTCTTTAAATAGTGAAAGTGGTATATTATTAACATCAGGTTAAGGAAAATCTGTGATCAACAAATATTTGATTATGGTAATGTTTTCATTATCTGGACTAGTAAGGAAACATTATTGGAGAGAATACCTGTTAGTTATATCTGCCCAGTGAAGCTAAATGTAATGTCATATGTGTTCCCTTAATATGAAACCAAAGATAACGGTTGCTTAAACACAATTTAATGGCACATGCATATTTAATGCTACAAAATATATATTGATGTTTAGGTTGCCTCTTTCTTGCACGTATTTGGAGCAACCGACAATTATGAAATATTACCCCAGTGCTAAATTTCCCATATCCCCTAGGTCTATGATTGGCAGCAGTAGCTGAGTAGGATTGTTAACTGTGTGCATTGGAGCAAGTAATACAGAGAAATGTATTTAATTACAACATAACAACTGATTTAGTTGTAATTTTTTTAAGGCCTAGCTACCGTAAATAAATTAAGTTTTAAGCTTACCATTTTTTGTAGCCAGTTGATGCAGTGAAATAAATTCAGGCAGGTAGATAGATATTTTTTATTTAAAAGAAGGACTGTAATTGTCTGATGAAGCACAGAGTAAACCTTTACTACAGGCTTTAGAAAGAGACATCTGTTTTTAGTAAATGTTTAACGTTTGCCTTAATCCGCAAACTATTTACTTTCTACCAGCGTGGATTATATATGAAGTCTTTATTACAGTGCAGCGAAACAGTTTTAATGAATAGCAATTAAATACACCCACACATTCCTAATTTGGTAATGATATACATATGTAAATAAAGCCTTTAAATGTTAATTTTTTTCCACAGCTTGAATTATCTTATTTTTCCCTATGTATAGTAAACAAGCTTTCCAGGTATGTTTACTTAGCTAATAAATAAAGCAGATGAGAATAATTAACATTTGTTTATGCTTTCAATTCTTCAGACCGCTTAAGGTTACAGATACTCCATAAGCCATTACGCTCCAACTCTAGTAAATGCAGTTTGATTACTGTGTTGATCTGATTTCATCAAAATAATCAAGATTCATCTTGGAGAAAAGGAAAATGTAAAAAAAAAAAAAAAGAATTCTATTGCGTTATTACTTTATGGTATTGGAGGATTCGCTTTCCAGAAAATTGTTACAAGGCTCCTTGACCCTTCGAGCTCTGCTGAGCCTCCCCACATCAGGGGGTCATTTTAAATTTAGTCACGTGTTTTGGTGCATATCAATATTCAAGCACTTTACTAAACCTCTGTTCCTCTTGGTTTTAAGG
>JAKJJM010012827.1:0-10988 GCA_021901965.1 Pipa carvalhoi
ATGGCCGCCGTCAAGGCATTATTGCCGGGAGTCTTATAAGGGGCCCGCGATGTTTTTGTTAATGCAAAAGTTTATAGAAAAGTTCGAAGGGGGGCCCAGACATTGTATGGGGCCCCAAAATTCCTGATGGCGGTCCTGATTGTACTGTCTGTGGTGCCAGACTGACTACAGAACAGTGCAACATGGGAGAATTCGCTGTAGCAGATTTTAATAGTTACTAGAAATGTTACTAAAAATCAACCAGTAACAGTGCTAAGGTTGGCTTTACACCCTAAATTAAGTTGTGCAATTATGTACCTTACAGGAGGGTGACCTTGTAAAGAGGGTGTAGACAAATGTTTAGCGCTATATGTTTATCCCCCCCCCTCCCCGAATAATTCCCCCCACTAAAAATAATCCCGCCTGTAGCCCTGGTTTATATGTTCTTGATTCAACCAATTTAGTCTCAGGTGAATAAAACGGAAAGTCCTGGCTGAACACATAAGTAACTAGAGTGTTCTTGAGTTACAAGGGATTCTTTTGAATTGTATGCTTAATGTGACTCTGTAATTAATGTTGAAAGAGTCATTGCAATGAGGAAAATCCCCTCACCTGCTGCACCACGCTTATGTATTGCACCATCCATTATATAATACTGTCCTGTTTTTTTTTAGTCATTGGACAACTGGCCTATTTAGTGATGGATTTAAGATATTAATGTATAATATACTCTTACCTTACTATTATACACCAGTAAAAGCAGTTAAAGCAGTCTGGGAGTGCTGAAGCAAAGTTCAATGTCAGTGACACACTATCCGTTCCAACCACAAAACTGGAGTAAGAATGCGTAGAAACCACAGACAACTTGCATCCCACTGCTTTTAATATCTGTCTGTTACAAAATGGCTGGCAACATTTCCTGACACATTTACCACAACAAAATGCCTCTGACCTATTTTCATGTAGTAAACCATTTATGGAAAAGTCTCTGTTGTAGACCACTGTAAGTCTGTATTTTCTATCTGTTTTGAAGATATTTTTACCCCTGGAGTCAAAAGACATATTAGGGGAATTCATCAACAGGGGCAAAACTTTACAGAGGTGTAGTAACCTATAGCAACCAATCAGAAGTTGTCTTTTATTGTTCTTGCTTTCCTATACACCAGATAATGCTGACTGCTGATTGGTTGATATGGGTTACTATCTCTGTAAACGATTTCCCCTGTTGATCAACAACCCTGATTTATTGGACTTATGCCTTTCCATGTAGAAGTAAGTTCAGCCATTGCATTTGTCCTGTACCAAGATGTGATTCTATAGACAACTACAAAATAAAATCAATGTATTTCAAAATACCAAAGGTCTGTAGGAGCTGAGGTTAAATGATTCAAGAGAACGTTTGCAATGCATTTGTATATTTTGTTTGTTACTTTAGGAACCAGACCTACTTAAAATCCCCCACCCTCTCTGTATCCTCTTGATATGCGGGGGGGGTGATTCTCTGAATTCTCTGACATACATCTTGACCTGTAGCCTGAAGCTCTGTACTTTCAGCTTATGGCTGAATAATGAAAAAGATGAGTACTGTAACTTATTGCTGAAGGAGTTAATTAGTGCACAGAGATTTACTTGCCTGAACCTGTCTGCTCCTTCCTAAATATGTCAATATTACCTTTTATAAAGATACAGGGTTGGTGCTGAATTTCATATAACCCTGCATCTGTTTTTATATATATACTCTTAAATGCATTGAGGATGCATTGTTAGTTATGTTTTATATAATGTTGTCTTATTCAATAATTGATGTTCATGTATATATCATTTATTATGTATTTCTCATTTACTATGTACCTAAGTTTCAACCATGTAATGTGCTGTATTACTATTTTTAGCCAAGTTCTGAAATGCCTGTGTGTGCCGATTTCAATAACGATTTTTTAACAGTTACATGTACCACTCATAAAACATATGGACCTCCTTTTAATGCCAAATAGACCTCTAAAAATACTGAATAGTTACCTTTTAACATGCAATAAACAAGGATAGTTTAACCTGATGTTTTTAAACTGCCGATGACATCACTTCCGGTTTCCTGTTTAAAGAGTGGTGGGAATAGATCCATCACAGCTTATCAAGCCATTTGCAAGTGATTTTAAACTCTGAAATCCCTGAGGAAGCCCAAGTTGGGCAAAACGCGTTGGAGGAAATTAGGTTGACAACAATAGAAAACCGTTCTTCGATGAGCTCATTATTTTATTGAATACATGTGAGTATCATTATCAAGCTTTTCATTAAAGGTGTGTGAACATATCACACTATTGTGTTCATTTGTTTGGAAGTTTGTATCATTTCAGCTGGTGGGGCTAGTAGATGCCTAACAACACAGGAACCAAGCATAGAGGGATTTAAAGCTGAAAACTATATAGGAATCTGTGAGTGCATTTCATTTTGTAGTACCTATTGGTGGTTAAGATATCTACACTAGGAAATTTTTTTATTGTGTTTCCATTAAGGTGAAGCGAAATACATTTGGGGCGGTATTTATTAAGCCAGAAAAGACTCGACTGGAGTCTTTTCGGGCTTAATTTGGGCAGTCCTGATTTCCACATTATGGAAATCGGTGTTTCTCGATTTACCGAACCATAGCCATAAGTTATAATGGCTACGGTATTTTTCGGTACAAATACCCGATTTCCAGATTATGGAAATCGAAAAATACCAATTTCCATAATGTGTAAATCATGATTCTTGCGGGAGGATAACCTCCCCCGAGAAAGTCGGAAAGACCGGTACTGGTCTTTCCGACTTTCTTAAATTACCGCCCTTGGACTCTGAGGGCGAAATTTACAAAAGTTGAAAATGATTTTTTTTTACTTTTTCCCTTTTTTCACCGCAAAAATGGGCTAAAAGGTGGAAAATTGAGTTTTCGACCTTTTCACCCCGTTTTTGTGGTGAAAACATGGCCGAAAATGGGCGAAAAATGGTCAAAAAAGTCAAAAAAATCATTTTCAACTTTTGCAAATTTTGCCCTCAGCCTTTACCAAATCTAGAGCTTCCATATTTTGTCACTGCCCATCCCTAGAGGTGCAGTGCTTCTACCTCACTGTAATATTACTGTTCCAGCAAAGATCGCAAAATAATCTCTACAACTAAATCTAAAGACTCGTGGGATTAGGAAACAATCCCATAAGGCATTGCCACTATGTAAAGGCAGACAAATTTTGAGTTCACAATTGCGGCTTCTTACGATATCAGTGGACGCATATTACTCCAGTGCATGTATCAAGGCAAATTTGGGACTGATAAATGTAACTCAGGACTGGTAATTGTCTTACATGCGTTTGCTTTGTATTAGATGGTTTCCTTACAGGCGTGACAAGCGGCAGGTACAATATTTTCCTTATTTTACTGTGCGATCTCACATAGGAGGAGTCCGTACAATGTTTAAAACAAAATATGCAAGACTGGTGGAAAGCCCCCGCCTCAGCTAAAAATATAACAAAAGTAAACTGCTTTTGTACTGTCCCACAGGCCTGTTGATACAGAAATGTGTTTGCAAGAAGCACAGTTGAGACCAAGAAGGAACATTTAATCTGTTATGTCAACAGGTTATGGATGAAAAGATTACAACAAAAAGAGAAGTTACTCTCTGCCTTAATACGTGCCAGAGAATGCAATTGTCAGGAGATATTTATGGAATCAAGCCAGCTAATGTTATATCTGTCCTATGTGCATATGTGCACATACAGTATATAAGTGTATATAAATATATACACATGGTGGGCAGTCACGTCTAACCACGTCATGTCTTATCTAAATGCTTTAACAACATAAAACAATATTAAAAATGTATCATGTCCATGGCAACTATAATGTCTCTGAATATGCTCTAATAGAATTTCTGTCTCCTGTAATACATATTGTACATATTAAACATGGATTTTAGAAAGAAAAAAAAAATAATACAGTCAAAAGAATATCTAAATTACTAGGCTATAGGTGTATGACATATGAATATAATAATTCTAAAGCTGCAGTAAGTGATTTTACACCCAAAATGCAGATTAAGAGGCTTATTCACGAAAGGCCGAATAGTCGTGTAAAAGTGTGAATTCACATTTTTTTTTTGCCACTTCCCCATATTTGGGTATTCCGCAAACTCTGTGATGTGGCAAATTCGCAACCCTTTTGACAGTTTACGACAGTCGTGACATTACGGTGCACTTCACACCCCTTTATGTATGTGTACACAGGTAATTTGCCTATTCATCAAGCACCAGAGTCTGTAGCAGTAGTAAATTCGATGGGGAGTATTGTGTCGCATCCCCCAGTTTCACTTCGCCAGAAGTGGAGAATCAGAGGGATGACAGCAGGGTTCCTACTCTCCCACTGACTGCCCCACACTACGCAAGACGTGGCTACAGACACAGTTGTGACTTCAATATAGGAATCCTCTGTTTAGTGAATAAGGAGTAGGGAAGTGAAATGTAGCACCCAGAAGTGATGAGAATTCACTTCGACAGTTGAATTCTCACTTTGATGAATAGGCCCCTCAATGGTCACACACACACACACACACACTCTTACACACAGAGTATATATATTCCTAAATATTTCTTCCTGCCCATTCAGTAAAACTAAATAAACAGATTACTAGTTTTTATTGGAAATGGCAGATTGTAAGTTGGCAATATTGCAAACAGTGTGACATACCTCTAGCAATTCATTTACTTCATTTCAGCAAAAATTGATCTTCATGAATCAACAAAACTTTTCACTGCAGCGCTGTGTGATGAAAGCAGTTCATGTGACATTAACCCAAGGTTGATGGTCCACCATCTTGTTTAAATTACCCAAGGGTTGAAGCACACCTCTCCTGTTTACATTTAGATGTTCTCCTGGTTCCTAAGCTTTCTTAACCTAGCAAAAAAGGGTTAAATACAAACTGGGAGAGACATGGAAAGAAAAAGGATTATGAATGAAAATACAAGCTATTGGGTTGCTGTAATCAGGCCCCTATTTGGCTACTTAGATCCAGCCAAGTCAACCCAGCAAATTTGGAGCGCTACCCTTTGATGATTTTGCCACTTTGATGCACTATGATGCTTGGTAAATGAATTGCATCACGGAGTTTGTTGAATAAGTGGAATTGGGCAAGATATGCCCAATGATATGCCCAAGATATGCCCCAGATATGCCCAGTCTGAACATATGCAAATTCAGATATTTATGCGACTGTTCTCACTTTGATGAATATGCCCCCTGGTGTAAGTAGTAGGCGTGGTCACCAGCAGTACTTTAGTTCAGTGGGGGAGGCTCGCTGTTCTATGTTCGAGTTTTTTTTTAAAACTCTATAGTCTATACTATGCTCTATAATCATTCTCTTACCTGCCCCTCTGGCTGTAAAAAAGGTAACCTAAATTACAATCCCAAGAACGTCTTGAAAAGAAGCAAAATGATCATTTTAGGAAACAAAAGATACGGTAGACAGCCTTTGGCTATAATATTTGACAACAGACAGCTGTAGAAAGACTGTAATCAGGATAATGACAGAGATTCCAGAAGACATAAATATTGGGATAATTCTATTGATTAGCGAAAATGACTGAAACGGGGTGGGGAAAATGAATCAAGAAAGGATCAAATAAGTAAAGCCACCATCCATCACCCGAGGCGTTCCATTAGTCCTGTTACAAATCAAGGTTTAAGCTAAGTAATAACACATCATCTGGACACTAGTGGAGGTTGAAGCCTTGGTTTGTAATGAAAGCCATTGTCAAGTACCGGTAACTAGTCGAGTTTACTCCAGTTGTCTCTCTAACAAGAGTTTTCTTCTTCCATGATGCTATGGCCTAAATATACTATAGCTCCTCTGGAAATGCTACTAAACAGTGACGTAGCGTGCGGGGGCGGTCCGCCCCAGGCGGCACGTTGTGGGGGCGGTGCTCTTGCACGCTGTGGGGGCGGCATTTTGGCATTTCGACCGCCCCGGCGCCACAAACAGTTGCTACGACACTGCTACTAAAGGATTATTTATGTCAAACATTGTAGCTTTTGAAGTAATCTGTATATGGGAAATGCAATAATCCCAAAAAGCATAGGATAGGCAATAGACAATTGACTACTGTGTACTTTACATATATATGTAGAAACTATATTACAATTGCAAAAGTACTAGTAATCATCAAGGGTTAGATGTGGTGCCAAATTAGCCAAAAGTCTTTTACTATTCATTGCCTTGATTGTAAAGGACCAGTAATATGAGAAAAAGTCAATTGTTACATAGACTGGCATGTAAGAATGTAATCTTTAAGGGTAGATTAATGGCGTTTATTGGTTTGTGTTTTCTCTTTATCTCTGCCGGTTGCAGGCAAATTGGACCTTCTGGGGCACTTCGTGGATAAGTATTATCTAAAGTTCCATAGGAAACAATGTGACCAGGGGAGGGTTTGTTTACTTAACAGATAAAAAGATGGCTGCGATCACAAGGAAGAAAAAACAATTTAAAACAATACAAATCAGGAATTCATCTTCAAGGAAACATTTTTTTCACCAGTACTTTTTAGGAATAAATGCCATGTCAATCCAAATAGGGTTTTTCTTCTTTTTCAGCTGTTATTGGTCCTTTAAAGTTAAATCACCTCGATATTTATTCTGTGAGGATATTTTAACTGCGTTTTCTGATGGACTTATGGACCTATAACTATGTTTTATTTCTGTTGAGGGTTGAGTTTGTTCTGTTTATCATAGAACAAACTTTAAATGAACAGTTTATTAAATGTCCTCTTCAATTTACTGTCAGTTTCTGACAGAAGCTCCTTCTCTCTCTCACTTACTTCCTTATCAGCAGCTCTGTTTAGAATCTTAAACCAGGAAACTGACTAAAATTCTTGAGAATTAAGAATAATCAGAAACATTCAGATGTACAACCTGAGAGAGTTGCTCCTCACCTTCTTCTATTTTTTTTTTTTCAGAATTCTCAAGCCACTGGATCAAATCAATTGCTTGAGGTTCCAAGTTGATTGGCTAAAATGGAAGTAAGTTAGAGAGGAGGGGCTATTGTAAGAAATTGACTGTAAATTAAAAAAACACTAAGGGGGTCATTCCAGTAGGTCCGAATTTTCAGTCCCGAATTCACTTATAGCGAACTCCCATTATAAAGTCGCGATCGCGATTTTATAATGGCAGAATTGTCACGGTTGCGACTTTATAATGGGAGTTCGCTATAAGTGAATTCGGGACAGAAAATTCGGACCTACCGGAATGACCCCCTTAAAGTAAAAATCATTTATTTAACAGTGGGTGATAGATGGGCAAGTAACTGTTGGAAAATGGACTTTCCAAAGCAATGTGATCACAAACTTCTCTCAGGTGATCATTTGTCGCTTACATGGTCTTTTCTTTATTTACATATTTAGCAAACTCAGAATTGTTAGATTGCTCCAGGAAACAAATGCAATTTGTTTAGGCTAAAATTAAGCTAAGGGCGAAATTTATAAAGCTCAATTTTGACCTTTTCGAGTTTTATTGATGAAAAAAAAGTGCCACAAGCGCTGATGGCACTTTTCCATCGATAAAAGATTGCAAAAAAAAAAAAAAATCGAAATGTTTCGATCGTAAAAAAACAATCGAAAAGTATCAATTGATATTTTTCGATCGGGACCCGTTTTTTAACATCGATAAAACTTGAGGAGGTCGAAATCGACCTTCTCGAGCTTTATAAATTTCGCCCTAAGGGGGTTATTCTATAAAGTACGAATTCGCCAGCTAAAGACAGTCGCGATAGACTGCTACCGTCGCAACTTTATAATGAGAATATTGTCGCAGTCGCGACTTTATAATGGGAGAATTGTCGCAGTTGCGGATTTCCTATGGGAATCTGCTGTTTGCGAATTCGATAGTCGAATTCTCATTTCAGAGAATAACCCCCTAAGTGTTATGGAGACTGGGAGCTGCATATTAGAGACACGGCACCAATGTTCACAGAGACATTTGCCTGAATTTTCTTCATTTTAGCCACTAAATTTATGACACTTTGGGCAAAATTTATTAAAATCAAAAAAAAAAAAAATCAGCTGATTTTTTGCGATATCGTGATATTGAAAAAAAATTGGCCGCAATTTTTAAAAAATTTTTGTAAATCGGTTTGCAATTGCGAAAATTACATTCGATATTGCGATAACGGTAATTAGATATCGCGATATTGGTAATTTTCGGCGATACTTATCGAAATGGGGAAATCGATTACAATTTTTTTTTTTTTTTCGATTTTAATCAATTTTTGCCCTTTATTTTAAATAACCACCAACCAGAAATATGAATTAATGGCTTGGGATAAAGTCAATGCAATCGAGCAACACAAGCACTGTACTAAATTTCACATGCCTATTAGGCATTGCAGCCTGTTTTACTTTGCGCTAATGCAATTTACAGACAGCGCAGCTCTGACTGCAGGTATCAGCTGCAATGCTGTGCAGATCTACCATCTTGCCTTTTTGTTGAAAAGATGAAATCTGGGAAAAAAACATAGAGAACTGTATCAACAAAATGTGTTATTTTGCTTTTGTCCTGCCTTGACAGAGAACTCTAAAGTGCTATTTTGAAGCTAATTGATTGGCTGATTACTCATGATAATAAACTAAATAGTCAGTACCTCATTCATAACAGTTTGTTCAGTCGTGCATAACCACAACATTGTCTTTGCCTAGTCCTGTGATCTCTACTTTTACACAAAGGCTGGTAAACATGTTCAAGTTTACATGCAAACCAAGTAAAACATTAGCTTTGATGTGCTCAGCAAATAAGCTATAAACCGTGTGCCGGGTTTTCTTTAAGGTGAGCCAGAACAATATCCAACACGTTAAAGCAGCGGTTCTCAACCTGTGGGTCGGGACCCCATTGGGGGTCGAATGACGATTTGCCAGGGGTCGCCTAAAGACCACCGGAAATATAGGGTTTGAATGGGGTCGCCCAATAACAATTAATGAACGGGGGTCGCCAAGTCACAGGGAACTGTACTATTAATGAACGGGGGTCGCGGCAATAAAAAGGTTGAGAACCACTGCGTTAAAGTCTACTGGCACTGGACGAGGTTTCATGGGACTGTACTGATGGACATTAGTCAATGATCAGGTCAGCAACTGCAGTAAATGCTATGAAAGAACATAATTTTAGAGGTGCATTGTCTTTATGCTCTAAAACGATGAATCTTTCCACAAATGTACAATGACACCAGGTTCAGTCCTTTTAAAGAATTTTTAAAGTGGTAGAAGCAAAAAAAGAATATATCATCGATAACCTGGGCAGTTTATTAAGCTGATGCAAGTTAAATTAGAATACCTGGAAATATAAACTGTAATCATTCATGAGCCTAAAATGACTAACAAAAAACTCCAATGGTGACACGCCTGTTCTGTTTTATGATGCTGCAACTAAGCTGTTACTCATTGTATATAATATCTTTATAATATGTTATTACAGGTCATAGTCACCTGGCTGAACTGTTTTATTGTACTATAGCTTACTTGATTTCACTCTTGGTGACACAAGGCACCGATATTATTAATCATCCCAGACATGGCACTGCCTGTTATACAAATGGAATAAAGGATATGAAGAGATCTCTCCTCATATTCCATATAACTTGCAGTCATCACAGTAATCAGACTTGCACAAGCAACATTAAGCAAATGTCTCCAGCTGACAAAGTCTAGATTACAGTCTGCCATCGGGCCATTGCTTATTCTAATGGTAAAATACGATCTGTGAGTTGCAGGTAAGTATACGTTCTCCTGTAGGACACCTGGCTACTAGCTGTCCTCTAAACTGCTAATGAACCCCACCAAGTCCTGCCTTTGGGGTGTGGGACCTACTTGCCATTTGTAAGGGGAGCACTGCTGCAGCCAACAGCAGAAAGAGATATAAGATGGTCTTGAGGGCTCCACAGAGAAGGGCAGCTGCAACACTGCAGGTGTGTAAAGGGGGTGCCATGTTTGTCAATCAAAGGGCACCTCTCACCTAAGGCTGGCCCTATACTCCACAAGGGCATCTATCAGAGACAGTTTTAGGAGTGTTGCACACTGGAGCCCCCTATGCCTAGATGGGCTGCTTCAATCAGACCTATGCTATATTCACTTTCTTTGCCTGGCAGTGGCCTGATAAACATATCAGCATATGGGGCCCCGTGTTCGATTCTGCCCGGAGCCAACTCTTTCTTAAACTTGCCCTAATTAGAATTAAATTTTGGCTGATCCTCATTTCTGGCAGTACTTTATATAGCAACTGGGACATGTGCCACCTTTCAGGAGAACTAGAAGAAAACTTTAGATGAAAAAATATGTAAAGCTTGTAGAAATAATTATGCATCTTGGCATACATAGATTTTATCAGGTGTGAGTACCATATTTTGGCCAAAGCATGTAAGCTCATATACCACATCATGTGTAATGCAATTAAAATCATTACAGCAATACCCACTTACCCCTCTAGAAGGAACATGCAAAATTGGCAAGGTTTGCTATTAAACCACACCCAGGCAGCTCCAAATTAATTTATACCTGAATCGAAACACCTGTATTTAAATCTAAGATTAAGCAGCAGCTGGATACAAACTCTAATCACCAGTTTAGGACTGGGTTTCGGAAGCCCACCGGGAGGCAGGTGTCCACCTGTCAGGTCATAAGGTATGACATCACGTAACATGGACAGAAACAGGGGTGATCACAGCCGTGTTAGGCTGGCCTGCCAGGTGCGCCCCCCCTAGGGCCTCAGGGTCTTAGTGTCCCAGCAGGCCAGTCTGACCCTGCTGAGCACAAGTTGAACAAAAAATAGCAAAGAAAATTGCTAGCACTTTATTTGAGCATTTTCGAAGCTGACCAGCTGCTCAGCACTCACTACAGCAAGTTTTTATGCTAACCAGCTGCTAGAAGCAATATCAGCACACAGAGAAGAACGGAAACTTTCCATCACTCAATTCAACTTGTATATATATATATATATATATATATATA
>JAKJJM010012846.1:0-11242 GCA_021901965.1 Pipa carvalhoi
CCCTTGCGGGGGTCACTGGTGAACACCGGGGGTCCCTTAGACTCCGCGCCTTGGGTGGGGCCAGCGTCAAACCCGCTGTGGTGTCCAGCACCTCTAGTCATCACTACAATGTCCCAGCTACCTCTAGAGCATTGTGACAGGGACAGGTAACCAGGATCGCTGTCTTATTGTTTTCAGACAGAAGCACACTTTAAACGGTTCCAAAGTATACAAACAAATCAGCCATTTGTGGGTAGAACTAGCTTCAGCTAATTTTATTTAGTTGAGATGCAGGTGAAAAAAAAAAATAGTAATGCAGTCTAATAAAAAATGAAGTCCTGTGCAACTTTTACACCATACCTCATTCAGAGATTTTCAGACACTTAAACACAGTACTGCACTTTACCATAAGGCAGACTCTCTGCTTGCAGCTCTCATATGATTCCTCTTTTCCAGACTGAGAGAGCAACATGGGTTTACACACCCCTTTTCTTTCCCAGCAGCCTAGATCCCAGCTGGAGCCTAATTAATTACCCACATGGGCTTCAATAGACATATGAGAGGAATCTGGGTGAGACATACACGCCTTCTACCTGTATCCTAGTATTCCTCTCACAGCATATATATAAAAGAAAAAAAATCTCCAAATGGCAGGAACTAGGTTAAATGGTACCAAAGCCCCCCAACTCTTAATTTATAGTAATACTTATTACTCTCCATCTGCTGCGGAACATTTAGCTAAACCAGCAGAAATACAATTTAAATTATTCACAGGTCTGCATTTTGCTGCGTATTTTTCCATTACACACATTTCCTGGTTTCCACGTTTTTTTTGTTTTAAGACTCTACAGAAAGCAAATGCTGCACTACATACAATATTATAAATCTTAAATTCTGTAACATTTATTATCAACCTGGAAATTATATGATTTGTAGCTTCAAGTGATTTAGAGGGAAAAATTACAACCAATTTAATACATTTATTTCCAGTATTTCAGTTTACTACACTGACCATTTCTTCTTTTCCATGTATAGTCAGGAAATCTGTTACAAGTTAAAAGCATTAACTGTTGCCAAGATCATTTATTATCCATGTCCTATTTGGTTAGTGAAAGGCCCAGAAAAATATCACCTAAAAATCATTAGACTACCTTACACATTTAGCTGTGACAAAAGCTCTGCCCTTGTATAAATGTTTTTTTTAATCCAAATAAATTACATTTAAAAACATATTGGACCATCAAAAAACAGATATCCATTAAGAAGAGTTGGATAGTGTTAGACTAAATGACTTCCTACTAAACATCCTATGTTTATGCTTCGGGGTAGATTGTCAAGATCAAGCAGTACTGATCATTAACTTCTGGGGCCATAACATTGATACAGATGTCACTCTATTGATACTCTGTGATGGATAATAGAGGGCCACTTAACTGGTGTATTGTATTTCTCAGGTCCACATTTTTTGAGATTTGGTTGCTATTAGGTGGGAATAAAAGATGATTTAAGTATAATGTTGATGGGGAAAAATACTTTAAGATCCTTAAACCTCAACCGCTATTTTTTTTTGTAATTTAAAACCCGATCTTCACTTAAGAAAAATCCTAAACTTTCAGCAACTGGAGGAAGGACCCAGACCTACCCCGAAACTGCTGAAAACAGGTAATTTCCATTCGAAATTACAGGTATAGGTGTTGCCATACCTGTGTATGTACTCCACATCACAATATTAAATATGCTGACTATACTATCATTGTAATAAGCTGTAATGAGCAACATTTTGCATCTTGCAGCTCAACAAGGATTTAGATACATCATAAATGATGATAAAGGAAGATCTGCTTAGCTTATTTTATAGGTTAATTTCATAGGAATGACTTTTAACTCTTTCTTAGACCTATCTAGGGAACTCTTAATCCACCTGGAGGTTAGGCATTTCCAACTTTTTTAAATGTAAAATGTGTAAACAAGTTAAATAGGCAAATATTGTCAGAAATGAAGTCAAGAAATGTATTAACATTCCTAAAATATACCTAATGCAGATCTGAATAGATCTGCCCTGCTCTGCTTGTTACATTTTTCATATGTTTCTCTCTGTGAATTTTGCTTTGTATGTTAGTAAATACACTGATATGATGAATGATCTAGTCAGTTTATATTACAGGTGTTCCATTTCAAGGGAACTGATTGCATGCATGATAAAAATTCCTTTGAAAGAGTAAGCCATTAAATTCAAGAATGCACTGAATTCAGAAAAGCATAGGACTCTATGATTTTCATATATCTCTTTCTTTAAATGGAAATGTTAACAAATATGCATGAGGCATTCCCCTTTAAAGAATGTTTTATACTCTATATTTAAAGGGTGGTTCATACTCTAACAATAGTTCAGTGTGCCTAATAAATTAGTTTAGCTGTGCACTGAAGGGCTGCACCATGCATTCATCAGTGCATATTAAAGGGGAGCTTTAGGCTTGTTTAGGGGTGATTAGGATGGAGGAGGGGGAGATACTCAGGGATACAGCTCCAGTTCTGCCCCTGCTCTGTTCGTGATCCCTACCTATTCAGCTGCTGACAGTTGGTAAGATCCTCTTCATTTCTGGTTCCTTTGGGGTTTTCAAAAATGAGCAACTGCAGTAGCAAAAATCTGCTACTGCACTTGCTCATTTCAGTGATAAAGAGAAACCAGATGTGAAGAAGAGCTTGCTGGCTGTCAGCAGCCAAAAAGGTAGGGATCACAAACAGAAAAGGGGCAGAGCTGCATTCCTGAGTATCTTCCCCCCTACCCCATTATTATCACCCCTAGACTAAACAAGCCTAAACGTTCCCTTTAATAATCAGCCCTGTAGCAATGAAGATATTATAGGTGGTTCTGTCCAAACTAAATGGAAGGAAAACCCTAAAATACAGGTACTATTCTCTTTATTTCAAAGAAAATAAAATATTGCTTGACTCTTAATTTATTTGGCTTTCATGTTAGATTTTTGGCAGATATAGTCAAATATTTTAGCTAGTCTGTTTTGTCTCAGTCTCTAAATAGTGGTGCACACCTACAGCAGCCATGGTACACTGAACATGTGCACTTCCTTTTGTTTTGAAAAGAATTGGAGAGGCAAAAGTGTCAGCTCGATAAGGGCAAGATTATTAATCTCAGTGGACTAGATTAGTACTACTATACTGCTGTGCATAAGGTTGATGAACATTTCTAGCCTCAATCTTTGTTAGAATTACTTCTCCATTAAACAAATGTTCCATGCTGTTTGTCAAGACATTTCCTGGAATGATTTCCAGACTGCCTTTCATTAAATAATTTGCACACCAGAAGTGCTGAAATTTCCAAACATTATGAATAGTGTTGCTAATCTCAAAGACGTGTAGCTAGAATTTTTTTTTTGTTCTTTAGAGAAATGAAGCAAACCATCTACTCATGAATAGCCAGCAGCACTGAAAAGCAATAAGTGACAATGTGATATTAAAGGTTATGCTCTAGAACCCTACCAAAGGCAAGCAAAGGTTAGATATCACTATTAAGAAGATGGAGGAGGTGGGAAGCAGGTAGGTCAGTTAGCAGTAGGTTGCAATAGCCCAGATGAGGGTTCTGGCAACAGTAAGGTACATAAAGGGATGATTTTGGAAATGTTATGAAAAAGAAATGACAAAGTTTAGCCACTGTGTTTATATACAAGATGAGTCAACTGTGAACCCTAAGCAACTAACATAAATCATCAGAATGATTTCAGTTCCATCCATCAAGATCTTTAAATCATGTGTTGGTTAAGAAGACATTACTTTTTTAGCTTTGGAAACCAGCCATACAGGAGCAGGTTGGTGTGAACGTGTAAATGAGAATGTTACTTGCATAAGAAATTGTAGCTAAAGCCAAAAGCGCATTTAAAATTCCTCAAGGAAAGAGTGTAAAGCCAGGAGATAGTAGAGCTCAAGAGAGAACCCTGAGGCAGAAACACAAAGTGGATGGGAAGAGAAGTAATATTTGATGCAGAAACTGAGACAACAGCATCCAGGTAGGTCAGTAGAGATCCATGCAGCAGCAGATTGGTGAATGCTGGAGGACTGGATGAATGATAAAGGCAGCAGAGAAATCATTTGACAGCAGTATGGATAAATAAGCTTTAGTAGGTTGAAGATCATTGGTGACTTTGCACAGTGAAGTCTAGAGGCTGCCTGAAAGACTGCAAGGATCAAAATGATTACAGTGGCTAAGATAGTTCATACTTTCTAATGGCACTAGGGCAGTTATTAACACAGGGCACTGACACTGGTGTATTACCTGGCTCTTTGTCATGGAATTGAAGCTATTTTATTTGTATTATTTTCCATTCATATTTATACTGTAGAGTTTGCAAAAAATATATTTTTTGTAAATTTCTAATTCAAAAAAATGTCCCAAAAAAAAAGTATAATTTTTTGCTGATTTCTTTGATAAATATCTCTAAATCTAGGTATACGTTTAATCTGACACTGTTAATTTCAGGTCTGCCAAGGTGTTATACTAAATATTTATTGAATTGCTGTCACTATTTAATGAAACCAAAGCACAGAAGAATACTTATTATTGCAGCTCATGCTAAATATATGGGTATGTAAGATGGAACTCTGTAGCATAACCCCAAGAGATCTATCTTATTTTTTCCTTATTCAGCCTTATCTGCGAAAGAACATAATCAAGACTTTTTAATAGCTTTGCCTATGCAGGGAACTTTGTCTATGTTAATTGAAATCTTGAATCCCTAATGTAATTACTGTTTGTCTTCATATTATTTTGCAATTTAAAAAACAATTAAACCATTGGGCATGAAATGGAAGTACTTGTAGATGGTGAATAAAGTAACATATTTAATAGGCAATCAGTAAAATGGCTTAAAATAGCTAAAAACTCTAACCCATGATTTGCTTGTAGTTGGTACTCACTTGACAAGCACTATAAACAGAAAGGAGGAATGTCTGTGCTAATCTGAAAGTATCTGAAATACAACTTGATTCATTTTATATTGTTTGCCTAAAGTAAAGTAATATATACAGTATGTGCATTCTGAGCACTAAGTAGGATATTTGTAAAGGTGAAAATTTTTTCAATTATTGATCTTTACTGATATTTTCAATTTCTTTTCAATTCTATATAAATTAGGGGAATAAAAAAATCCAGCAAATTGAAAGTTAACACAAAAAAACATTGATACACAGTGAAATAAGTGCAAATGTGCAGAACACATGTGGAGAAAATACCGTTCCCAGGCTGACTTTCTGCATTATAGGTTTTTGCTCTCGTGCCTTAACTCCTCTCTCTCCCTAGCGAAACAATCCTATTACAGAACTCTCATAAACCAGAACAAATCCAATACCCAACATCTGTTCCCCATTTTCAACACCCTTCTACATCCCTTGCCCTCAGTCATGCAAACCTCCCCTCTCTCTCCCACAAGATTTTGCTGCCTACTTTAAAAATAAAATTGATAACATCCGCAATCAGATTGTAGTTCCTCCTAGTGACGCAGACATTGTTCTACCAACATCCCCCTGAGTTTCTGAATTCTTTCTCTCCTGCTACTCAGGCTGAAGTCTCTAAACTTCTCTCTTCCTCCTGTGTCACTGCATGCTTGCTTGACCCCATGCCTTCTTCTTTAATTAAGTGTTGTGATTCTGTCCTTGTGCCTACCCTAATGCACTTGTTCAACTCTTCCCTGTCCTCTGGAACTTTTCCTTCTTTGTTCAAACAGGCGTGTATTAAACCCATGCTTAAAAAACCTACACTAGATTACATTTTATGACAACTTAATGCAGAAAACCATAAAATTTCAAGAGGTTCACATACTTTTTCTTGAAACTGTATATATATATATAAATATGCAGCACTTTATATATTACAGATGTATGTTTTTGGATTGTGGGAGGCAACCAGAGTGCCTGGAGGAAACCCATGCAGGTGCGGGGAGAACAAACAAACTCCATGCAGATGAACCTCAGAGCTGCAAGGCAGCAGTGTTAACCACTAAGCCACTGCACCAGTGGACGGCTGTCCTGGGGGCCGCGACCTGGGTACTCCCTGCAGCAAAGTCCATATCCCCTTGCGGGGGTTACTGGCAAACACCAGGGGGTACCTTAGACTCTGCGCCCTGGGAACAGCCTGTGCCAAGTCCCCGTGGGTCTCGTCTGCAACCTCATCTCCGCCCTCACCCACCTCTAATGAATCCTTACACTCTGCTCCTTGGCTCCCTGTGAACAAACAAATCATTTACAGTATTCTCCTTTTGACATTTAAGGCAATTCACTCTGCTGGCCCCCCCCTTACATTTCCTCACTTGTATGCCTGTACATTCCTCGACGTCAACTGCGCTCTTCCCAAAGTAACCAGCTTTACATGCCACACACCAAGACTGCCCTCTCTCGTCTCAAACCCTTTTCTCTATTTGCCAGGAACATTACCTCTGTACTTTTATGTACTGAAATCCTACCTTATGGAGCACTAGCACTGATATTTACCACTGACTTTTATGCATATATTTTATGGTATCCTTATTTAGTTATTTATGCTTAATATTTGTATTTATTGACCTGTGTTTTGGCACACTGGTACAGCTCTTATTACATTTCTATCTGTATATGTAATGTCTTCCTCCCATTTAGACTGTAAGCTCTACGGGGCAGGGACCTCCAACCTCATGTGTCATCCACAACCTTGCACTTAAGTCAGCGGTTCTTAACCTTTATGGCACCGCGACCCCTGCAATGATGTCATCACGGGGGTTTGTGCCCGATCACATAATGGCGTTGCGGCCGAACGTCATCACGTACACGTGTCACGTGATGACATTGCGGTGCTCAGCAGCAGTTCGCGACCCCTGTAAGCCAGTCGTTCGACCCCAAATGGGGTCGCGACCTACAGGTTGAGAACCACTGACTTAAGTGAACTATCCTTGTGATACTACACTTATATTGTTTATTGCACTTTTCCCATGCATTTGTATTTGTGCTGTTAAATTGCACAACACTGTGTAAATTTGTGGCACTTTATAAATAAAATTATACATACATACATACATACATACATACATACATACATACATTTGAAGTTTGCCAGTTCTTGACTAACAACCTACATTGATAAATGACCCTCCATAATAGCTCTCTTAACTGTTTTACAAAGTGCCTTTCTTTCTATTTACAGGACCAAGTAACCATCAACAACCCAGTTATAAACCAACAAGATTTTGTAGAAATTGGCATTCAATTAAATTCTAAAATATGAGATTTGCATCATCCTCCAAATAATGTAATCAGTTTAAAAGATCCAAAAACAGTGATAATCAGTTTGTGCCCAATTTCAACATTAGTTTAATGTCTTTTAAGTGGCCCTACAGTGCCATTAGTGTAGTAGATGGAAACAACCATCTGGGTGCTTGTTCATATATTTTTTCTAACAGACTGCACCAGGTGTGACTAGCTTGTGTTTTTACACCATTGGTGCATACTTTAAAAGAAGTTCAAATTTTTTTGGGTGCAAACTAGTATAACATTTGTGATACTGATTCAACAGATTTTAGCTCTAGTGCAAACTTGTTAATAAGACTCTCAAGTTTCTTGTTACAATAAGTGACCAGGAAGACTGTTGGGCATACATCCCATGTTAAAAAAAAGATAATACAACTTGTGCATAAAAGCCACATGGAAATAACATGATTGGGCATACATTCACCAACACTAGACCCTGGACATTTGGTTGGCACTGGCTTGTCTCTGTTATTTTAAAGAATCACTATAGACAGTATAAATCTCTTAAGGTGCAGCAGGGCTGTGAGTCATTGAGAAGTGTAGTTTCACAAAATTCTTTGAAATATGATCTGATAGTCAGTACACCAAGAACTGCATTGTTCCTAGGTTTTCAAGCTCCACAATGTCCTGTATATAAAATGTCATAGTAGGCCAGTAGTAAAAAATACTCAAAAAAAAATGGCAAAAAATGTTGGAAAAAGACTGACTCAAATGTTGCAGATTAAGATACAGTAAGTATCTGATACACAGTTGACAATCCAATACAATATCACCACAGCAGGTTATGACAGCTGAAAGTTTAACAGAACTTCTTATTTTAATTTCTTAATAATAATCTTAACAATGATTCTGACATTCATTAAAACTCTTCTGCGTTTATAAGGACCATAGTGTGCTCCATTTTCAAAGTTAATACCACTAAAGAAATGCACCGGGGCCCCAAATCTACCTCCCACTTTCACAATGTTGCCTTCTCTCACACGTACTCTGACCAAAAGCTAAGGAGGTTATTGGAACTTATGGAACTCTTTGCACCAGTATGCTTGCAGGTGCACACGTAATTCACCTATTCATCAAACTTTGAGAGTCTGTAGAAGCAAATTCGGCAGTACATGATCAGGCATACTGTCAAATTCACACGATCAAAGTGAAGTGGGGGTTTAAAATATTTTTTTAAATATATTCTGAAACCATTATTATTTGCATTTTTTTTTGGTAAATAATGTACTTTGTGATTTTCTTAGCCCTTAAATCTGTAGTGGATAAGTCACCATTTGCAAAAAATAATCTATGTCAGCCAGTTACTGGGAAAGCAGTATGGATATGTTGTATTTTATTTCATCTAGGATATAAGCCAAGTAGACAAGCCTGGAGCTTCCAGTATGGGGTGCAGAATTGGAGGGAAGCCTAACTGGATTTAGCATGTCTTAAGTGATTGTTTTGCCTTTTTTCTAGACTGCAGTGAACCAAGTCTGTGCTGAAGTGATGACCAGGAAAATGAAATCCTATGACTTAAGATACAACAGAGACCTATTCTTCAAGACATGTCTGACCATGCCTTGGGGGAGTAGTTCATCCCAACATGGAAAGCAGTTTTACTTGGCATTAAAATGCATTGCAAAAAAGAACTTTGTTTTGCTGCCAAATCCACAAGGTTCCTAGAGTAGTCAAACAAAATAAATTTGCATTTTAAACATGTATGTTAGTGGGTGAGTATAATATTTTACATTGGCCAGATAACTACTGCATTGGCTTAGTGTTCTTTGGAAATAAAGTGCTTCTACATTATATCAAAACTGTATGTAGGGTAATTGTTTGTAGCACTGTACCAAATGTCGAGTAATTATATTTATAGACTCACTAGACTCCTTCACAAAAGGATCTGTAACTACTGATTTTAGATAATCAATAATTCAAGGAACAATAGATATCCCTGTAGCTCACTTAGGGGGTCATTCCATAAACTGCAAACTTGCCTTGCCAAATTCACAGATAGCGGACTCCCATTATAAAGTCACAATCATGACACTTCTCCCATTATAAAATCGCAACCGCGACTACAAAAATTGACTTTATAATTGGAGTCCGCAATCTGTGAATTCGGCAAGGCAAATTCATAGTTTACGGAATGACCCCCTTAATCTACCCATGGAGTTGATGAGAATAGTGTGATCTATCAATCTGTATCTTTTACCAGTTTTCAGAACTTACATGATACTTTTCATAATAGCTTACTCACATTGCTCCGGTGTCTTATTTTACATGATAGTATGCAACATTAATATTCATTAGAAATATATTTATTCTAATATACGTATATATAGTTCTTTTGTTTTTAATGAAATGTTTTGGTAGTAACTTCCTCAAAATTTCTTAACCTTGCCAAAATCCTTCTGGAATTTCTTTTCAACCATAAACCTTTGGAAACCTTTTTAGTGATTGGCACAGACAATGACCACCAAAGATAGTTATCTGCCTGAATTTCTCACAAGCTCATTCCTTTAGTTGTTGTTCGATGCAGAATGTAGTATTTCATTATGATATAGCATTCACTTTTCACAGAGACAACAAACTGACCAATTGCTATGAAATTGTTTTGCCATTTTCTATCAAATAATTAAGGGTTTACACATAGTTTGCTTATGGTATAATTATGATACAATAATTTGGCAGGCATGGACCCTTCTTTAATTGGCTTCATTTGCCCTGATTAGGAACACTTTGTATAATTGACAAAGAAAACTGAAACATTTCTGAAGATATACAATATTTTCTAATGTGGATCAACACTCACTTAAAGGATTTCTACTGAAAAAAAATTAGCAAAATGTAACTTGCTTTAAAGGAAAGCTCTTAAGGTGCAGTGAAAGAATATCTCCATTTTATGGAGGAGTTGTGCATAGTAGGTGACAGCGTTGAAATAAACCAGACTAAGTAATTCAGCAGATAGTATCTTCCTTAACATTTGGTATGCCTTTCATTTCACAGTTATCATATTAAAATGCTAGGATATGCTGCTTTGAGGTAATTCCCTGGTTTAGTTAAGAAAAAATAACAGAAGACACGTAAAATGGGGAATTGATTCCTAGTTCCGCTATTGTTGGTATAAAATCCAATTTATTTTGCTATTGATGAATCCTACCTCAGGGACACCGTTTGCCACTTTTTACACTGGCCTGGTTTCCCACAGATATAAGTCCCTTGGTATTGTTCATTACTGACCTTGAATATATTGAGTATATTTACTGATAATAAATACCCCCCCTTGACCATGCACCACTGTAAGAAAATGAGGATTTTAAAGCAAATTGTGCACATATAGTTATGAAGAAACTAATTAAAAACTACATAAAGAAGAACAGTGAAAAAAAATACCAGTTGCACAAGGAGCATTTTGCCTAATTTACATCTATTACATTTTTTCCCATCTGCTCCCACATATCTCTTTAATTTTTTCCCTTTGTCCTTTTCTGTTTCTTCTCTTGCTACTCATAAAATCTTCCTCTCTCATTCTGGGCGAAATTTACTAAGGTCGAAAAGTATTTTTTCAATTGTTTTTGCCCAAAAATCAGGCAAAAAAATGGGTGAAACATGGGCGAAGAGTTCAAAAACAATACTTTTTGACCTTAGTAAGTTTTGCCCTCTGTCTGCTATCTCCTGTGCTACCCATGGTGGAATGCCTCCTTCACTACTTCCACTCTGGTAGTTAGGATAGAGCTATGAAATGTTCAGGGAAATTCATCAATAGGGCAATCATTTATAAAAATAAATATATAGTGTAAAAAATGTTACAATTTACACTGTTATTTTGCACTTTATGCATATTTGTGAGTATGGTTTTGTCTATTTCTAATACCCATTAAAAACAATCTACACTTTGACAGCTCTTTGGTCTTCACCATAGTGGAGTTTGGAGTCTGACTGTTTGAGGGTGTGCACAGGTGTCTTTTTATACTGATAACAAGTTTAAACAGGT